>CANUEY010034679.1:0-40246 GCA_948099555.1 Croton setiger
GTAAATCAAAGCGAAGAAGGTATCTTCATCTCACAAAAGAAGTACACAGAGAATCTACTAAAGAAATTCAGGATGTACGACTGCAAACCAGTTGCTACACCTGTAGTAACTAATGAGAAACTACAAAAAGAAGACGGATCACCGAAGGTGGATACTTCACTCTACAGGAGCTTAATTGGAAGTTTGCTATATCTTACAGCTACAAGACCGGACATTATGTATGCCACGAGTCTGCTATCCAGGTTTATGCAAAGCCCGAGTCAAGTACACTAAGGAGCAGCTAAGAGAATTCTAAGGTACTTGCAAGGGACAAAGGACTACGGAATATGGTACAAGCCCGTAACAAGTTCAAGTCTAACAGGGTATACAGACAGTGATTGGGTCGGATCGTTGGATGACATAAAGAGCACTTCGGGATATACATTCTCACTTGGATCTGGCGTATTCTCATGGGCTTCAAAGAAACAAGAAAGCGTGGCACAATCATCAGCCGAAGCGGAGTACATAGCAGCAGCGGCAACTGCAAGTCAAGCAATATGGCTGCGAAGAATACTAACAGATATGGGTGAAGAACAAGTTAAGCCTACAACAATTTACTGCGAAAACAAGTCAGCAATAGTGATCGCAAAGAATCCAGTCCATCACAGCAGAACTAAGCACATAGCCATCAAATACCACTTCCTGAGAGAAGCAGAAGCCAACAAGGAGATACAAGTGAACTACTGTCCGACTGAGGAACAACAAGCAGACATTTTCACTAAGGCATTTCCCCGGCCGAAATTTGAAGAGCTACGTGCGATGCTCGGAATTACCAAAATGAGCATTAAGGAGGAGTGTTAAAGTTAATGCTCATTTAGGATGGAATTGTGTCCATGATATTCTAGAGTTGAGTAGAATTCTCTAGATGATATGAGATAGGAAGAGAAGTAAAAAGAATTCTCTCTTCTAGATAATACTAGGATAAGGAAGTAGTTACACTCTTCTTCTAGGATGTTCCATTTGAGGAGGTGGAGCCAACTATAAATAGGAGCTCTCCCCCTTCATTTGATATCATCCAAGCAATATTGTAACCAAGCAACTAATAAAAAGCCTTCTCCTTCCTCCCAAATCTTCAACTATTCCTTTCAACTACCAAAATCATCACTAAATACTTTATAAACAAAATCCTCCTAAACCTTCTTTCCATAATCTAACCTTCCATAAACTAACAAATACATTTTAATGGCCAATCCAGTATCAAAGAAGCAACTGATAGCAAATAAAATATGAAAAACAAATAGTAATAAAATGAAGCAAACCTTCGAAATACATATAGACACCATCCTTCATAGATAATGATATTTCATTATATCATCCAAAAATGAAACGTCACCACTTCATTATTAATATAAGTAATAATTAAACCAAGAATCATTACAGTAAGAATGATCACAATTAACGATGCTAATTGTATCATTAGAGAAAATTTCAAAACAAATTCCAGAAATTGAGAAAAACTTATTATCAGAAATTAAAATTGGATTATGATTATGAAGTAAATCTACTATTTCACAGACTGCAGATTCAAATCATCGGTGAATGGAATAAAAATACAGAAAAATCACTATTCAAAAAAATTAGCTGATTAGGAACAAAATCGAAAAACACCTGGATGCTTCGCTTTTTTTTTCGCAGCCTCAGATCGTCTGGTGAGATTACGACCCAACGCAACCTCCGGCGAGGATTTTTTACTATAGTCACCGCCTTCCTCCGTCTCTGCAATGCTTCCTCCTCAGTCGGATTTTTATTTTCCAGTTCGAACTCCTTCCACATTAAATCACAAAAATGTAGGCCTATATTAACAGATGTTCAGGGATCATAACAGATAGGATCATACAGGGATCGCATATGGTGAACCATCACTGGAAAAAATTGAAAGAGAAGGTCTATCCGATGGATAGTGTGGCAACGGAGCAGAAGGTAGGCTTAGATCGGAAAAGGAACGATGGTAAGATATGAATAGAAGGAGAATGTAGCAGTTATTAAAGAGGCAGATAATCCAATACAAAGAGAACGGAAGATGACGAATATTAAAGAATAAAAAATAGAAAGAGAATATAAATATCTAATAGTTTTAGAATAAAAAAAATAAATGAGTAAAAAAATAGTTAAAAGTACTAACTGCGCAGTGAAAATAAATGGGTCTATTTTAGTCCAAAAATATTATAATATTTTATCCAAAATACATTAGAGAGTCTATTTTTGTCCATAAAATTTAAAAAAATTCTAATTTCTTGATTTTCCCATTAAATTTTGTTTCTCTTACAAGCCCTAATTTAGTAATTTTCAAAAAATTAGGAAAAAAAAAACAATTTGATCAATAGAATTCCTCTCAATTGGGCTATTTTATTTTGACATGATAAACTTTTTCATACTACATTGTTACATTAACCAGGGTTAATGTTAACGTTTGTTATTCAATTAGGATTTAATTATTAATCTTCTATGCATTAAGATACATTATAATGTTTAAATACTCAATTATTCGCACCATGTACATTAACACGGAAGTAATACACAGAGCAAAAAGGTTAAAAAGGAAATAAAGAAGAAGAAAAAAGAAACTGGGAAGGATTACAAAAAAAATCATCATGCATTAAAAGACATCCTAATCCTTCATGTTTCTGCAGCATTTCCAAATGGGCAATTTCTGATATGTCATTTTTTAACATACATACCAATATTTGGACGAAACAAATCTATCTTTTTCGAATTTATTTGGAAATATATATCATATATGTTCAAGGAGTTTCATATCTGATTCATTAATATTATATCCTTTACCATTTGGGGAAAAAAAAAACCCCAATAATATCTTTATTCAGATTATGTTTTATTATCAAAAATCATGAATTTAAATATTAAATGTTTCTATTTTTTATTAATTAAACCATGATTTATGCATTTGCGTATTTAAACATACATATGCATATGTCAGATCATTTATTAAGATTTTTTTTTTAATATATTCAGAAATTTACGAGTTATGATCTGAAAATCTAAAATATGCAATTCATAATTTTTAAAACACCTTAATTATTATTATTATTATTATTTTTTGGTTAGGTTCTAACCTTCTTTCATTACTCTAGATCAAAAAGCGGAGTCCCCTCCCTTTGCTTGATATTTTCGGAAAATAAAGTCCCTTCCCTTAAAGATTAAAAAGGAAAAACAAAACGAAGAACATAATTTCATTCTTTCATTTTTGGAAAATGACTGTTCTTAAAGACGCACCCGCAGGCAAAGACAGTGCATCCAAATTCCAATTTGGGAAATTGTAATAAATAGGAATTTTGATATTTTTACTAAACGTTACTATATATTTTCAATTTTTATGAAAATTTCAAATTTAAATAAATAGTAATGTTACTTTTTAATAATCAGTAAATATGCATATTTAGTTAATATATATTTTTTGAATATCAGGAATAAAAATATGTGTCTTTACTACAAGTACATGTATTCGTCTATAAATAGAAAACATAAAATAATATTTAACTAATATTCCAAATACGTGTTTTCTTTAATCTGATGCATGTAAAAAAATTGCCAACAAAAACTACTTTATAGTTTATTTATATTTTTCTATTTAAAATTCTTTATTTTGTACTTTTACTTAGGACTTTTATATAAATATTTTATTAAATTTTAACCCATTCCAAAAAAGTCATATTTTCTTTTTTAGAATAATACTTAAAAAATAGCCTGTTTTTAGTTATAAATAAAATATAAACAAATTATAAACGAAATTTAAAATTAAAAGTAGTTATTTAAAACTTAAAACAGGGCCATTTTGATATTATCCCTTTTATTTATAATCCATTTTTATTAAAAAAAAAATAAAAAATAAGTTGGATGTATGTGTACCCATTCATACATTAATATTGCATTTGTACGTTGTTGAAAAAGCTCCAAATAATGTTGTAAAGAAAATGAAAGAAAGAATAACTCCAAATACACCTAGAATCCAGTGTGATTAAGATTGCTCAATTCAGCACAGATCATAAGCCACTTGAAAAAGTTGTTCCAAAAATACTTTTTTTTTTTTAACATAGTGATGTTCTAAGTGGTCCTAATATCGAATTAACATTATTAAACATGATTACCTCGCTTTAATCAGGTTGCAATTTTTTCTTTATCATTTACAAACTTGAAAATCTAAAGAAAAAAGAAAAGACATACTGTAGTTGCGAATTATAAGCTCCCCAGCTAATAATTTTTTCTGAAACAAACTTATTAGTACATTATTATTTGAGAATAATACAAAATTCATAAATTAAAGATTATTTTTCCCCTAAAAACTTGCTCTTTTAAGTGACGTAATTGTGATGGCAGCACCCAACGCCGACGTTCCGACTTGAATCTCAAACGAATCGTATCGTCGGAATAATTCCACAACGAAAAGTCTTGATATGAATACTACAAAATCTTTACCTGCGCACTGTTTATTCCCAACCGTTGGATTTTCGGTCTCTGGTCCGTTTGACCAGAACACGTTTTGAAGTAACTTTTCTCCTTCTTCCCCAACGAACCTATCTGCCACGTACTCTTCGGGTCTATCGAATATCTTCGGATCTTTAGTCGCCAAAGGTTGGAATCCGAATATCATTTCCCCTTCTTTTACTTCAAAGGCAGCGTCGTGGCTTTCGATTATAAAGTCGCGTTTTGCTTTCCCGTATTGGGCCGGTACCGGTGGGTCGATCCGGAATGCTTCGTAGACGGCGGATTTCATTAGTGGCATTTGTTCTAGAGCTGCCATCGTGATTTTTCCGCCGTTGGATTTTAAGACTGATCTGATTTCTCGGGCTAATTCCGTATGGAGTTTGACTCCGGCGCGGCCGATCCGTTTCAGTATGCTGGGGAAGAAGATTTTAAGGCCACCAAATGTGTTGAAGCAAGTAGCGAAAAGAATATTGTGGCAGGCTTCCTCTCTTGAGATGCCCATCTTCTCCGCCTCTTGGAGCACAGATCCAGCGGAGGAGGAGAAATAGTCATACAATTTCTGGTAATCTTTCTTGACGAGAAAAGCCGGAAGGCGGAAAGTGTGGATGAGAGGCTCTTCAATGAATGAAGGAAGGCCGAGGGTGAGAATCGGATGCAAGTTGAACAGTACCCATTTGGCGATTAGACTAGGTCCATCGGTTCCGACTTTAGTATCGACGGGATCTACACCAAAATAACATTTACCCAAAAAGCTAAAAGCTGCCTGTTCACCAGGATCATTGAACTTGACTTTGCCTGTTGATGCTAGATCCTTCTCTAGTCCCTCGAACAGCTTGTCATAAGTGGAAACAAACTCAGGGATTACATAATCCCGGCGAGACTTTAAAAGATAGAACAAGAGGTTCTTGAGTTGAGTGTGCTTAGGCTCAGACGGGTCGAGATAAGAAAGAATTCGGTAACCGCCGGTGAGGTCAGTGGAGGGCATATAAGTTCCAGTGAAAAGGTCCTTCTTCTCGACCTTAGTTACATCAAAAAGTACTGGAAAGCTCTTGCCGTCAAGCACCGTGACAACTCGAGGATCAGAAGCGATGAAATGTCCAGGAGGCATGTTGACTCTGAAGACCGTCGATTGATACTTTTTAACTCGGGATTTAAAGAACTCCTCTCTTCCTTGATTATAGAAATAATCATGTCGATCCTTAAGAGGACCAATAAAAGGGAGACCATAATCTCCAGGGATTTTGCGAACCGGAAGATTGGTGGATACAGTCGGAGAAACATTGATGGGTGAGTTAGTTATGGATGATTTTTCCGATACAGAAGCGACGGCGAAACGCCGGCGAGCGGTGGAGCTATTATTATTGATTGATTGTAACTGGGGTTGCAGATAAAAAGAAGGCAAAGAAGGAGAAGACATTTTGGCAATTTGATTAAAAAGGATGTAAGATGGTTTTTGTTGGGTTGGGCAATTTAGAATTGAAAGAGGAGTATTGAGCTGAGGATGAAAGTGGGAAGTGACGATCGATGTTTATTTATAGTGCCCCGCACCGCACCCAACAATGTCCATTAGAACCGTGGAAGGCATGCATTTATAATTGCATATTGCATAACAGTCCATTTTTATTTTTCAAGAAAAAAATCTAATAATTTTTGTATTTATTCTATTCTAAAAAAACAATTCTGCATTTATTTAACCAATGTATTTTTTTAATCCATTACAGATTAACTAGTTTATTATTACTTGACTCGTAATTGCTTCCGTTCCCACGTGAATGACGGAACTCGGAAAGATTAATTTGTATGATGAACTCATAAACTTATACCAAGTTGTTCCTTGACATGTTTTTTTTTTTTTTAGAAATTGAAACAAAATGCAAATTATCAAAGGTTTCAAATCTTCAACTCTGCACATATTTTTTCCCTATATTCATGTCAAGAAAAAAAAGTTTTCTTTTTTAGATTGCATGTTTGATTCCTTTAGGAATTGAAACAAAATGAAGATTTCAAATCTTCAACCATGCACATGTCTTTTCCCCTAAATTCATGTCAATACAAAAATATATAATACTATTGCTGGATTGTTATTCATAATACTCATACATGCAATTCTTGTTAATGTTAATGGTTACTAGGTTTAAAAGTGGTTAAAAACAAGATAGAAACGGTCAGGATATAGTTCAAACGATGCAAATTATCATAACGGAATCACCTCGAATTGCGAACCATACCTTATTGAAACCAAATTGTGGTATAATAATTTCTAATGATTATTGAAATAAAAAGTAATTTATTGGTTTCTTAAATATTACTATAATATTTGTTAATTTTTTTAAAAAAAAATAACTGACAATTTAGTGATAAAATTATAATTTAGGAGATTTCCTATTTTAAATTTTGCATAGTAACCTAAATATTATTGTAAACATTTTAAGTATAATATTTAAAAAAATTTATGTTGAAAATTTCAGTTTTATTTCATGTGTCATGAGCGGTGTGTAATGTGGTTCGGTCTTGAATAGTACCTATCAGTTCTTACAAAATGTGAACAGTTGATCGACTCGAAGACATAATGAATTAAACCGATCCGAAAATATCAGTTCGGTTTGGTTTAACATAAAACCTACATCACGCAAAACCATAGCCTAAATTGAACATAAATTAGCAAAATCAAATTGAGATAAAATTAAATAAGAATCCACGATTCACCTAAACATAAAACACCCCTGTGTTGATTTTATTCATCAACAAATAAACCTCAAATCTTGGCCTACATACAATATTGAACATCAAATTAAAAACCAAATACAAGATTTAAAGCCCCTCTATCGGAAAAGCATAATAAGATAGAAGAATCGAACAATAGCAGCTACTGCTTCCTTTGAATGGCGTCGCAACTGGTTTTCTGTTGGTCAGGCGACGGGTGCTCAGGCGAGAGATATGTGGGTTGGCTAGTGATGGACGACGGTGAAGAAGGTTAGCGGTGAATCCAGAAATGTTGAGACTGCTGGAACTATGTCCTTAGATTTCTAAAACTACTTGCAGCCGATGGGAATGCTGGTAGGCAGTGATGGTCGGTGAAGAGGGTAGTGGCGGTGGAGGAGAAAGTGGGAAAAGATGGGAAAAGATGAAAGGTTTTTCTACTTCTCTTTTTCCGACTGAAAGAGAAACATGTGGGAAAAATGGGTTTTATGGTTTAGGCTTCATATTTAATGTTTGACTTTTCTAAATTGGAAATGGTAATACAACCGCAATTTCACCACATGATTCATTTCAATTATTTTAACTGAAAAAATCAAAACTGAACTCAATACCATCAGGTCGACCATTATGTAAACGTGCACCGAACTGAACTGACCGGTTAATGAAATCGATTTAGTTTTATTTTTTTTCTCACTCTCATGTGTTATTAGTGTTCAAGAAATTATTATTATTTCTTATTATAACGACCAAATAATAATTTATATAATAAGAGATAGTTCTCTTTTAAACACCAAAATTAGTGGGACATTTTAACAATTTCATATAAGATAACACGAGTAATCAGGTCACACTCTAGTTGCAGTGTTCAAAAAATTATTAAATATTGGTTTAAGTATTTTTTAGTAGAATAGACAATTAATTCAACTAATAGAACTTGAAAGAAAAAAACAGTGGAGACTTACAGTTACAGATTTATTAGATCAAATCAAACAGTATAAATGAATGTTTTTATTATTTTATTTCAAAGGCTTTCTCACACTGGACGGTAAGTAGAACTGGCCTTAGACTGACTTAAATCTCTTGTCTTGGGAAATGCAAGAATTATTAGTGGGGCGTGTCATGTTCCCATTGGGATAAGTAATGGCGTTTTATCAGCATGTAGATATTAAGATTTTTGCACGTGTAGAATACGTACTGCAATTGCGTTGATAGGTGAGCCTGAATTTCCGATTATGGGGCGTCTTTGAACAATTATATGCATCTTACTATCGTAATTTGGAGTCAAAGAAAGAATATAGGCTAATGTTTGACTTTCCCAAGCGGCTACCGTCCAATGAGAATGAGCCGGAATTAACAACACCAACCAATTCCAAACAAAATTCAACCAACCAACACTTTTCAAAACAAACTTTGTATGTTGTTTTTTAAAAACATCTCTATCAATCAAAGAAATAAACAATTTTTGGTGCAATACGATCCCATACTACTCAAGTCACCAACAAAAATAATGTACTGAATGTAAAAGAGATACGAGTGAGTGAACGAATATAATATACTCAAGTCATAAATTTTGGATATATTATAGCGACATGAGGTAGATTTCACAGAAAAAAATATCATTTATGAAATTATGCGAAGATAACATTCTATAATGTGCATGTAATGTTTCGATGACCGTTTCGGACGTGGATCAAAGTGTATATAATTTATTGAGTTGTTTTTACCATTTATTTACATTTACATATATTGACATGTATATATTTTATTGACTTCTCTAATATATTCATTAATAAGAAATATTTATTTATTTGGTTTCAGTTTATTGACTGTATGTATATTTATTGATTTTTATTTAGAAATTCTTATTTATTAGTATTGACTTTTATTAAATAAATTTTCCGGTGAAAGTTATTAGAAATCACCTAATGTTGATGGTAATTATTTTTCTATTGATGTAGTGAATTTTTTGAAAAATTTTAAAACATATACAAATCTAGATAAATATACATAGATGTACAATTTTGAAATATTTGAATTCTGTTGATCAATAATGGCCGTGTAATTTTTCTAATGTTCTAAAATGATATGCTATTTGCCTAATTTATTTCTTACAAATTTCTATTTACTTAATGTCTCATCCTTAATAAGGATTTTGTAAATATCCGAATTCAGAAAACTCAAGGGGAAATTAAAAAAAAAAACACAAAAATATTGGTCGGTTAAATCTTAACTAATTCATTTTAAAATTAAAAAAAAAAAAAAAACCCTAACTAATTCAATGGCGCTTTTATAAAGAATTTATTTAATTTAGAGTCCAATTTTCATTGTACTTAATATATAACATTTCAGAAATAGAAAAATAAAAATATTAGGATAAAAATATTGGTTAAACACTACATAATAATTGATTTTCCGTGTACATGAAAATAGCTTGATGTATTTGTAGTTTCAGCTCATTCTAATTAATCATCTTCATCTTTCTTTTAAAAATATTGTTCATGGTTTGGGCTAGTAAAAAAATCAAACCAAATCAAATTTGTCGGTTTATAAATAAAATTGGTTCATATCATAAGAGGTACTTAAACCCATAAAACCATGAATAACATTTTGTAAATTTATAAAAAAAATAATTAAAGATTTTATACTTCATAATTTTATTTTTTGACAGTAAATTAAGAAAACCATTTATCTGAATTTTATTATTGAAATTTGAAACAAACAATTCAAAAGTTTAGAAAAGTATCACGCATAAAAAACATCACCTAAACTAACATACAAATAAACGCAACAATGGTTTAATTACTATTTGAGTACAGAAATGCATTTTCTATTACAAAATATGGACTAAAACATTTTTACTCTTAAAACAACAAACCGGAAATTATATACTCTAGAATAATTTCCCACTTTCATTTTAAATAATACCACAAAATTATTAAAATTAAAGAAATAGCACGTTTAATGTGCTTTTACACTTTTTTCTGTCTTTACATTTTATTATTTTAATTATAACAAAAAGTTTTTTTTTTTTTAAAAAAAAAAAAAAACCCTCCAAATTTTAGAGTAAATAATGTGAAATCACAAGAAACTGAGCATTAGCTCATTCTTCCTCTAACCACCATTTTTCAACTAGCCACCGCCAGAACTAGTCATTCGACAACGTCATACATCAGTGCAAGCCACGACGAGATCAATAAGGCCTATGTCACTGGCGATTGCAGTGAGAAGCTCAAAAATAAAATGGATCGAAATTTGAATTTTTTAGATCGGAAGTACTTAGCTATCAATTAATTAGTATTTTGACAGTAAATCTCCGATATGAGGTCACTAGACTAAAGCTTAGGTAATGATGGTCATTTTGGTACCTAACTTGTTGTCGTTCATTGACCAAAAAAAGTTGTTGTTCAACTTTTTTTTCTTACCCTTTTCGGACGTATACAGATGATTCACGAGCAAGTAAGGCCATATTTGTACTCTATGAGTTGAAAGATATTCCAGTGACTCGCGGCGTTTAGGATTTATGTGATGGAGTTGACCTGACATGTTTTCGGGATGTACTGATTGTTACTAAATATTAATAATGTTATTAATTATTAGCAATACTTATTGAATTTCTTTATTGATTTTTATTGAATTTTTATTTTGTTGTTGCTGATATTGAATGTTATTGACGTTTACTGAAACTTATTGATTTTTTTTTTAAAGTTTTATTTTATTTGTTATTGATTGTTACTGATATTGAATACCACTGATACATATTAAGTTTATTAAAAAATTTTATTGATTATTATTGATGTTTATTGAAATTTAGCAAATTGTCATCTTCATTTTCTTCTTGTTCATCTGGAATTTTTACAACAGTGATGAAACTTAATAAATTATATATTATTGGAGAACTTTCAACTCGTAGATTCCAAATATGATTTTTATTTCTCTTGACTTCGCCATATTTGGATGGAATCTACCAAAAACATTAAGTTGACGACAATGAGTAAATTTTTTACGACCATAAAACAGCAGTAAGCTAGGTACCAAAATGTTTCTTGTCACTTGGACTTTTTTCTGGTGGCCTTAAATTGGAAATCCATCACCCAAAAAATGGTGAAAAGTGGCCTGAAAGATTTCGGAATTTTGAATGTGGTGGATTTGTTTTTCTTCTCTGCAATCTAATTCTTTTTATTTTTATTTTTTATTTTTCTAATAAATTCATATTTGAAGGGTAGTTTGGGCTTTTTTTATTTTTTGTTGGCTTAATGTGTTATTTTAGCAATTTTAATAGTTTTGTGCAATTTTTTAAATAGCCAAATGGGTTTGTAGTATATTGTTAATTATCCCAAAACAAAATATGGACTAAAATTAGGAAAATTTACTAATTAAATCAATTAAAATTTCTAAACCATTTGTAAACAATAAGAAATGTAAAATTATTTTACTAAGTTATGGAAAAAAAGGACAAAGTAATCATCCATGCCTATTTAGACTTGTGATATCGGTTTGGTTTAATGGGTTTGAGCGGTTTATGTGGATTGTATGACTTATGAGAACTCCAAACCGACTCCATTTACCAAAATAAGCATTTCCTATTTTAGAGTTGAGACTTATTTATTGTGTAAACAAATGTTAACTGTGATGTTTGAAATAGGTCAAATACATAAATTGACAACCAAATTTAAACTAATTGGTAGAGGCATCCCATCCATTATAGTATTCAAAAGCATTTCAAATTTAAAATAACATTATTATTAACAATTTGAAAATATAATAAAATATTACTAATAAAATAGAACAAAAAAATTAGTTGCACATGTCATAGTATGTTGTTATGATGCGAAACAGAAAGATGGGTGTGGCCCATTTCCAACATTATTACAATAATTATTTATAATAAGCAGTGTCAATCAAGCGTATTTAAGATAGCTTTAAAAATGATATATTTTGTTTATTTGGAGGACGGTTGTGCATTATTTAACACGTTTTATTTATTGCTATTATGTTTTCTATTAGGTGATGATGATAGTATTTGGCTTTTCATACAAATCCACTCCCAACTTTAAAGGGAATAACATTATGCCCAAATCTGAAATTGAAATAAATATGTTGGGGTTAGAATTTGGATTTCGAAAATACATGTTTAATTTATATTTGTTTAGCAACCTATTATTCATCCTTCCTCGGTCATCTCCTATTTGTTGCACTATTAGAGGTGTCATACATTAAAATTACATATGTTAATGTATCATTCTCAGTTATGAATTGATATCTAAATTCCTTCTTGTCACTTTGTAGTTGAACTAACTGAAATTTCAATTGTTTGATCAAGTTCAAGTAAAGGAGACTCAATGGAATTCATAATTGTCTCAATGTTATTAATTTTCTTTTCATTGTTTTTGTGGAATATTCTAGAACTAAGACCATTCTAATTCTCCTTTTTTCCATGCATAAACTAAAGAACTCAATAAAATTGTTCCGTAACTTCGGAGAAGGGGTGTCTCCTTACAAAGTGGGTCAGTTCTTCTGCTTCCAGAACAAATTCTACTATTTTTCCCTCATAAAAATCAGCAATAGGTTGGTGAGTCATTACTTTTTATTTCAATTAGGCTTGAAATTCAAATTTTGGGTAAATTTACAACTAAGTTTTGGATTTTGGGTGTAATTGTACATAAAGTGCAACTTTGAGACTGTGTAATAATTATACATCAGTGTCCCACTAACATAAGTTGAGTTCTAAACATCGGCCCAATTGCAGGTAATAATGGGCCTTCTCGGTGAGGAGACTTTTAGGGTTTAAGGCTTCCAATTTAAAAGAGCCAAGAATTAATTCAAAATCGAAGAAACTTCTGAACTATTTGCTTAAACCCTAAAAAAGCTCCCTTCCTAAACAATGGAACTCCAATCTGTTTGTGGTGGACATGTCGCTCCGAAATTCAGTTTATCAGCTCGTCGTCTATTCCGTCATCAAATTGTGAGTACATTTCTTTCAATCAACCATGGTTTGATTGAATTTTAGTTTTCATCATGTCTTGTATTGTTAATCTTTCCATCATTTCATCTCATCCTCTCTGTTTCTGGTTTCAATTTTATAAATTTTAGGTTTCTATGAAGCTTAGAAGCACCATGAAAGGTACGTCTTGCTATTGGTTGCAGTTTATGCTATCTCATTCATTTTCCATTAGAAGACTGGATAAAAAGCTAGGGGAATTAATTTAATCTTCACTTTATTAGGCTAGGGATTTTGCATTTTATTGTAGGTGTATATATATTTAACTCCTATTTTTTTGTGAATGTCATTTGCCTGTTTGCACGTTTCAGCATGTATGATGCCAAGTTCCGGTAGTGCAATAAGGGATTTTCCATATACTAGCTTGAAAAGAGGAGTTATTGTTCGTGCTTCTGGTTCTAATACTAGCCCGAGTAAAAATTTGAACCTTTTGGGTAGAGAAGATTCTGGCATGCCTTTGGCTAGTTTTCATGAGTCGGAGGCATTTAGCGGTAAATCTGGTTCTGCTTCTTTTTATGGGTTGACTCACCAATCAGTCGAAGAAGGAAAACTGGTGTCAGCTCCTTTCAAAGAAGATGAAGGATCATTTCTTTGGGTTTTGGGACCACTTGCATTAATTGCATCACTGACTGTTCCTCAGTTCTTCCTTGCAAATACTATTGAAGCTTTTCTCAAGAATGAGGTTCTTATAGGTATTTTTCAAACTCAATTTTTAGCTTTTCTCTGCTGAAAATCTTGCAAATTATAGTTTAGATTTAAGCATTGGAGAAAACAAATGAAATACATGGTGAATTTCCTTGCATGCTTAGGGCATATATATTCTGCATAGCATCTTGCTGTTATATTATTTTACTCTCCATTAAGTGGATTTAGTTTGTTGGGCTCTCAAATTTCAGGAGCATAGTGGAATTTTTGAACTTGTGAAGAGATAATCACTCTCTATCTTTGTTTATGGTTTAGAAGACACAAATCTGAAAGTATCTTCATGGATAGAACTGGAAAATTTTGTTTTCTGAATTAATATTTGAGAGAAGTTTTATGGGAAGCTACTCATGTCTTGCCTGCCTATTGCAATGAGATGAATAATGAATTAACAACTTCTGACAGTAATCCATTGCCTATGTTCAAGGATAATGCATTCATCAATTTTCATCTTCTTTTCAAGCAATGTTCATGGTTGCTGCAGAACAATGTATGCAACAGTTGGTTATCTTTTGTTTTTCTTTCTCTTTGTGATTGGTAGATGATGTGTGTGATAAGCAAGTTGTATTTTGCCATCTTTTTGAGAGTATTAAGGGGAGATAGAAAAATCATGTATAAGTTTCTTATTTTGTCACATTTTGATACAACAATGCATTGTGTGTGTAAGCATATGTCTTGAAGAAATCAAATAAACTTATCGGGCTAAATTCTGTGCAGAAATTGTGGCGTCGTTATCTTTTGAGGCAATGTTTTATATTGGTCTTACAATATTCCTACTAGTAACCGATCGAGTTCAGAAGCCATACCTACAATTTAGTCCAAAGAGATGGGGCCTCATCACAGGGCTTAGAGGGTACCTGACATCTGCCTTTTTTGCAATGGGTTTTAAGGTCATAGCCCCTCTTCTTGCTGTGTATGCAACCTGGACGGTGCTCGGTCTGCCTGCATTGATTTCTGTTCTTCCATTCTTGGTTGGCTGCCTAGCTCAACGTGTTTTTGAGATTCGCTCGGACCAGTGCGGGTCGTCTTGCTGGCCTCTAGTTCCTATTATATTTGAGGTATTGGACTTTGCTCGTTACTATTTGGTATTATGAAGCCAAGTCGGAATTCATGTTCAGATGATATGAACTTGTGTTTGGATTGGTTTTGCAGGTTTATAGATTATATCAATTGACAAAAGCTGCTCATTTCATCCAGAAATTGATGTTCTTGATGAAGGATCTTCCTGAATCTGCACAGTTGTTGGATAGAAACAATGCCTTAATTGTTATGATAGTGACTTTCCAATTGCTGGGCGTGGTTTGTCTTTGGTCATTGTTCACCTTTTTTCTCAGGCTCTTTCCTTCGAGACCTGTAGCTGAAAACTACTAACGTATATCTTCTTAATGGTTATTTGTATAGAGTTTCAGTCCATATGTTTGATAATCGTTTATACCTAGAGAAAAGAAAAACGAAGGGATTGGCATTCTTTATAATAAACTTGAAGTGTCTAGGTATTTCCCTATCAAAGACTCATGGCAAAAATTGTAAAAAAATGGACAATTGTAGCTATTTAGGATGATGGGATAAAATTGTAGGGACCTAATAGTCTATTTGCCAAAACAAAGGGACCTGACCTCATAACAGATTAGACCAAAGGTGAGGTACCTGAAAGACATAGTTGAATATTTTGGAGAAAGAGCTGAATATCAAAGAATTCCGGAGAACATACTAAACAATTAATTGATAATTGGGGTTATATTAGTAAGTAATCAATATCTAACAATCTTTGTTTTTAATTTCTGTACTGAAAGCACCCCAAAACATGAACCATCAGAACTTGCGTTTTCAAATACTGAACAAGAGAAAATATAAAAGCTTTTTCTTTCTTTTTCAAAGATTCAAACTCAGAACTACTCATGATTTTGATTTTATAAGATTTTAGCAAAGATATTTCTATTGATAACTGATTAGAAATATTACATAGCAGCAGTCTAAGCTGAGCTTATAAAGCCATAACATAACATGTGCTAACACCTTACAAGATCTTGGAACAAAACAAACAGAGAGAACGGAATCCACATTCACTAATAACCTGAGATCTTCCACTGCAGAGTTTGCTTCTTTTTACATTATGTTTCCACAATGCACCCAAACCAAATATTCTTGCATTTTGAGACTGTAGCATCTATATTAAGCTTAAAATATAGGCTAGCTTGGGGTGTCCACCTATAACTTCACATTACAGCTAACGCAATTGTCAGCAACTTCAATTTGATTAAATTCTGTCCAACGCCAATAAATTTTGCACTTCTTGAACAAAAAGAAGAATCCTAAATTTTCCCCTAAAACTATTTCTAGGAATGAATATAATTACCCCTTTTCTTCAAAAAAGAAAAACGAATAAATAATAATTGATGAATTAAGATAGAATCTTAGTATTGGTTAAAAGAGAAAATGAATGGAAAACCGGGCTTGTCCATTCCTAGAATAATGTCTATCTACAATCCTAAATATTTGATATGTTACTTTGAAATTGGATCAACGATACATCATTAAGAAATTGGAGGGTTTAAAAGGGACGTCTCAGATCCAAAAAGACTCGTTTATTTCGGAATTGTACTGCACACGTAAGAAGTTGATATTTATAGAAATAAGGCATTATTCCCTTTCATCTGTTTCATAAACCGTCGGAATTTTCTTGGTCATTATAATCCTGCGTTTGTTTCTCAATACTACTAAGTGACAAAGTATTCTCACGCGCCTCCACAACACAAACGCAACCGCACGTGTTCAAGCGCTGCGCGTAGAGCGGAACCCAACAAAATATTCTTCCACGCCGGCTAGTAGGAATTCCACGTGTTCGGCTCACACCAATTATGGGGCGGGAAAAAGAAAATATAAATATAAATAATAAAAGTCACGTGGAAGTCAACATTTCAACAAATCACCTCTCCAAGCAAGAAAAGCGAAATAGCGACAATCATGGGCATTATGCTAAGAATCTTCACACCGTCTCTATAAAACTAGCAGGAGCCACCTCCAACTCAATTACCCAAAACCTAAAAACTTCTTAACCCAAATCCAAAGAAACCAACCTACATAGAAGCAAATAATGGCGACTGCGAGATTGTTGCGTTCTTGTAGGCCTATGCACCATGTCCATCCTCCAGGCACTGCCACAATTTCCTCATCTTCAGTACCAGCAGTTAAATGCCATCGCAAATCTGCATTAGGCGGAGAGAAGATAGTCTCAGGAGAAGCTGCAGCTTCTTTAAAAGCATATGCTGCCACTGCTGAGAGCTTTACCTTTGTAGAGCCACGAGTTGACGATGGAATAATAGATCTCGCTTCTTTGCTTGCAGCTGTCAGTACTGCTTTTTTTAATGTTTTGAAGCCAGTTATTGAACCAAAGCTTCGGAAATTACAGGTCCAGATGCTCATTGAAAAGGTAATTAGTTCATCTTTTTTATTAGATAATCTTAATTTTATTATTTATAGTTAATCATCTGAAATTTAATTTAATTTTTTGTTTTGCAGGCTATAATTGATTGTCGATTCTTTAGTTTATTTGCGGTTGCAGGATCTTTGCTTAGTTCGCTTTTGTGCTTCGTGGAGGTAAAATTATAATTATTATTATTCAAAATGGAATAAAAAATCCAGAGACCACGACTTGTGTTTTGTTTGTTTTTGTTTTATTGGTTACTGATACATTCAACTTGCATTGTATCACATGTATTATTATACACCAAAAGTTTTTAGAAAAAGATTAAGTTTTTTATTTTTAACCATACGGTTTTCGTGACATGAAATTGCAGGGATGCTTTCTAATTGCAGAGTCATATTTTCAGTATTTCTTCAGTTCTTTATCTCAGACAGATAAAGGACACATTGTGCATTCGCTCATAGAAGCCATTGATATGTTTCTGGTTGGAACTGCAATGCTTATTTTTGGGGTTGGCCTTTATACCATCTTTGTTGGATCAAAGACTTTAAAAGAAAAAGACCCATCTTTGCCAGGCTCTAATTTTTTGAAGGTTAGATTGATTTCATTTTACATCTTAATCATAAAAACTGAAACAAATTAGAAATATATATTTTTTTTTGATACGTTTTTATTAATTAAATTGTTCTTTTTCAGTCACTTCCAACATGGTTGGAAGTGGAATCAGTTTCAAAAGCGAAATCAAGAATTGGGCATGCAGTATTAATGATGTTACAAGTAGGATTGTTGGAGAAATTTAAGAACATACCTCTGGTTACTAGCTTGGATCTTGCTTGTTTTGCTGGAGCTGTTCTACTTTCCTCTGCTTCAACTTTCCTTCTTTCTAAACTTTCTATTGCTGGAATTGAGGCCGGAGACGCCAGATAGCTAAAGAAAGCTTATTAAAAGCCCAAAAGAAGTAGCAAAACACTTGATTAATTCTTTCTTTTGTGTGATGGTCAAATATTCTTTTGTATATTTTGCTGATAATTAATTCAAAAATACATTTACAATATACTAAAACAACCTGCTGCCACCTATATGATGGGGTTCATATCTTATCATTTATACCTTCTAATCAATGTCTTCTTTTAATCTAACATGTTATTACTAGCTTTCTAGTTTGCTTTCTGTAATGGTTCAGAATCTTGTAGCTAAAATGGATAATGGGATTTGTACCAAATACACTATAGAATATATACACACATAAACACACGACATTACTGAAATGATTAAAAGGAAAAAGAGAATGCTATTTAATTTATTGACAAAATAAAAAAAAGGAGAAAATTATTCCTAACTAGCTGACCTATACAACATAAACCTATGCAAACCCAGGATTCGCATAATTGCAACGATCACAATACCAAAAATCATCCATTTCATTTTCATCCCTTGAACTGCTAGCCCCATCAGAGACAGAGACTACAACATCAGATAGGCCATTCTCAAATGCTCTTACAAGCTTCTCAAAGTAATTTCCAGTCACAACTGTAAGACTCACTAGCATTGTTCGAAATTTGATGAAATCAATTGATGAGCTATCAGAAACAAGAAACTGATTCAGTTCTTTTTCTGCACAATTATGTAGCTTTTCCAGTCCAGACTCTGCTTCTCCTTGCAAGTACTCAAAAAACTGTTTCTTAATAACTTCATTATCAGGCAAATAATACCCATATGTATAGCTCCATTCAAGCACTCGCCTACATTCAACTACCTGTAACCATGCTTTTGTTATAAAATCTAAGTTGGTTTCTGCTATTCCGTGTATCTGACTCAATCTTTTGAATTTATCATTCTTAATTTGTTGAAAATCTGCCAATGCTTTCAATTTTGATTGCCTATTCGCGTCCCATCTTTCGAAATAATGCGTATATTTCTCTAAAGATTGCTCAGCCATTTGCTTTTTCCTGACTGCAATATCTACATACCCATTACACTGTTTATGATTGGCATAAGAAGAAAGACATAACCAGCAAAAGCTATGTCTACAGACTCTGCATGTCATTCTCATACATCCTTCATTCTTCTCGATCGGCCGCTTGCAATTAGGACAAGGTTTGCAGTAATGTAGAATATAATTAACATTAGCAGACTCGGAATTATTCTTGGAAAACCATTTCTTCACAGTTTCACAATCCACCGGACGGTGACTTTCCTCATCACAATTCCAACAAAAACTAGTAAAACAATCACAAGTAACATCAAAACTGAAATCCCCATCAAAAATCTCAATAGCATAATCACAATTTCTGCCAGGACACCACTTCATTCTTCTTTTTCCTTCAACATAAGACCTAATCAAGCACTTTAAATACTTTCTTTTATCATCTAATGACACTAATTTTTCAGTCATGCTTGGACTGATCGCAACACTACAAGATGGATCAGGACATTTCAACATCAAACACCTTAATCCATCATTATTAATGGAAGTACTAATATAATTAAACCAACACTCATTACAATAAGGATGACCACAATTAGCAGTTGTAATTGAATCATTAGAGAAAGATTCAAAACATATTCCACAAATTGAGAAAACCTTATTATTATTATCAGAAATCGAAATTGGATTATGATGAAGTAAGCCTACTTTTTCACGGACTGCAGATTCATCAGAACACCATGAATCAAGAGATTTAGAGACTGACCAACTGAAGAAACAGAGTAAAAGACATGTCTCTGGTTTCGGTAAAGAAAGAACTGCAGAGAGTTGAGTGATGTCATCATCCATGCGTTGACGTATATCGTCTTCTTTGAGAACTCTGTATTGCTGCGACTTAATGGAAGTGATTTGGGATTCGGAAATGTCATGGTTGTTTGAACTTGTTGAATTGGGGAAGAAATCGATAGAGCTAATGGCATCGTCCAAAGAATCGTCGTGGTCGCCGTCAAAACCGTCGCTGCAGCAGTCAACGAGAGACGGAGAATCAGTCGGAGAATGATGCATGGGTGATCGGACGATAAGAAGAAGAAGAAAGTGTTTAATTAGAAGAAGAAGTCTTAACTGATAAGTTAGATGATCCTAGTGAGCTGGCTACTACTACGCTAGAAAGGCTTCCTGTTAATATATTCTGGTTAGGGACAATACTATTATATAATTTTAAAAATTATTAATTAATATGTATTATAAATGCATATTTACTTCAGTTGACTTCAGAATTGTATTTGTACTTAATTTTTCAAAATTATTTGGGTTGACGACATTTTCTTTGGTCTTCTTTCTTTTCCTAAATACTGTTGATCGGTCTTCCGCAAATATAAGCTTTTAAGAAAAAATATTCCCAATCTTCTTACTATTATACAATTTCCTACTGTACACGTTCTCAGCACATATCAGTGTCAATTACAACTGACAAATGTAAAATGGGAAATCATATTATAAATCAACCAAATATGATATGTTCGTAAATAGTTTGAAACTCGACTTATAAAAATATCATTCAAGTTGGTTTGTTTTTCTAACGAGACTAAGTTTAAATTTTATTACTAAGCTAAGTTTAAATTTTATTACTAAGCTTGCAAATTGCTTTAAGAATAGTATCATTTAAATGTTTACAAACTTTTTTATCAAACAAACTCCTAAGCCAATTCATGTAATTCGTAGTATATTTGAATATTTGCTTAAATTTTTAATTTTCGAACCTGTGCAGTGAGTCCTCTCATTGAGAGTAACGTAGAGTCCTTCTCCTTCCATCTCACCAAAGACATATTGAGAGTAACGTACAAAGGCAATATCTCTTTTTTCTTGTCTCTTGTCGATTTAATAATATCTAACAAGAACGTACAACTTATGCATAGACCGCACTTTCAAAAAAAGGCTAATATTAATAGATCCACTGATATTTGCTGATTAGATTAGATTGTCAATTTAATAAATCTCTTTTTTGCTCTTTTTATTTTTTTGATTGATTAGATTATTTTCATTAAGCCTTTTCTTTCTTGCGCATTTCCTTTCCTCAGCTACATTGTCCATTTCTTAACAAAACAGAAAAATTCAGGAAGTTTCAGGCGTTTACTGTTAAGAACTTCAAGGTAAAAGTCAACGGAAACACGGCCAAATCTAATTTATTTACATAATAGAAGACAAAAAATAGATAATATGAAATGACCGAAGAGGCGAAGACTAACTAATAAATTTAAGTATAATCAGCCCAAAAGGAATACGTAATCGTGCAATTGCTGAGAAAGGTTGATTTTTGGCATCGATAAATAATAGTCAGCTGTAATTTGCTAACTAATCTCAGGAAATGGACCAAAACAGAAACTGGAAATCCACGTCGCAATAAACAAAATTTGCTTAATACAGAGGACGCATAACAACATCAAATTAGATCAGTGTACATTACCATCTCGATGGCAACTTCCATATGATGCAATGCTAAACTCATTGTCCAATGAATCAATAATATGGAAAATTTTTTGAACAAGGAACCAAAAAATAATAATTACATAAGGCTAACGCAGCTCTATACTGAAGCAAAACATCTAGGAATTATACAACAGGAAACTCTCTTTACAATGGGGTTTTACATGGATGCCAGAAGATCTCTCATTTCAGTTGCGGAGGGGATTGTTTCGTTGGGGTAGATCTTTGCCACAAGTTGGACGAAACTGTCATACTTGTCCAAAAACTCTTTCTGCAAATCATAAAGGATATAAGATAAGCTCAGTAACTTTAACAAAATGCATTTCTGAGATCAATGGACTGCCAAAGAAATCCTTAATCCTTAAATGCATTATAAGTAGCTACATAACATATCTGAAAGCAAACCATCACAACAAAGAAAATTGTGTTAACAAGAGTTCCATTCACATGACCCTTTCACTTTGTAAGGTTGGCATAAGTTCCATTCATGACATGAAAATGAATAACTAACTGATAGTAATGACTTCCAATTTTGACAACATAGAAGTGTCGACAAGGATTTATTTAAGTATGAATGGTTGTGGTTTCCTAGGAATCAATTGCCAGATTCCCCAAGGCAGACTAGAGACTGAGGCAGGAATATCTTTATATATCATGACATTCCGTTTATTGTTACAAAGACTTAAATTCATAGAAGGGTGCTCCTCCTGCAGTGATCATAAATGTTTTAACCTGCCCATCTAGAGCTTCTAAAACCACTTGTACCAGAGATCCAGTTGAAGTCTTGGTTCATAGAAAAGAAACCCCATTGGTTCTGATGCTTAGGGGTTTCTGAAAAAAAAAAAAAAAAATCAAGTCTAAGATCAGAACTTACCTTGCATTTGTCCCATAAAGATGGCAGCAATTCCTCTGAAGTCAAGTTCTTTTGCAACTTCTTATACATTGCACTGATAGACTTGTCAACCTGCAGAATGTGCCAAGTAATTACAATGCATCCTTGGAGTGGTACAATTAGGAGCTATTAAAGGACTTACCCCAGATAAACTAGCCTTCAACATCTTCCGCAGATCCATTTTTGACAATCCAAGTTGGAAAGGAATCTGAAAACAAAAATTCAGAACCAATTGATCAGCAAAGCTTTGCAAATCAATGCTTGAAAAGGGCAGGATAGCACATTGAGTTGCCTTGTAAGATGAGAAAAAAAATGTGATTGCCATTACCAAGAAACATAAATAATAATTTCAGAAAATTGAATTACCATCTCTAATTCTAAATAACGGGTACAGTTACTGTACTCCTCACCCGAAAGAGATGTGGGTGGCAGACATTATTGAAAATCACATTTACCGGAAGTAATAATATTATTGATATACTGCAGATACCACATGGAGACCCAAATACTAACCTCTTCTGGTGTAATGGTGTACATTAAGTCCTCAATTCTGCGAGCAAACTGGAAAAGCCTTTCGAATTGCTGGAAAAGGAAACAAGGACATGCACCATTACAAAAGAATACATGAATGTTCTCAGAAATGTAATTGAACGCAGAAATAAAAGGCAGGAAAAATAATACAAGGATAATGATTTCTTACATAGTAAATAATCATGCTAATATGGCGAAGACATGCTTGCTCATAGGCTTCACTTGCCTGGTGATAAAATTTGGCTAAAGTTGGAACAACATTGGCTAGGTCATACAAGCTGAATGGCAACAACTTTTAATCAGCAGATGTAATTGATCAAATACAAAAAAGGGAAAGAGATAAGAAAAGAACCTTGTAAAAAGAAAAAAAAAAGAATACCTGTTTTGGAAAGCTGCATAGTTCTCCAACAGAAAAATGTCGGCATATTTTGGATCTGTCTGTGCAATTTTTTCCAATGTCACAAACATTATGCTGACCTGTACCGCAACATTCACCGTGTCAACATGCTTCTTTTGTGTAATGGACAATATTTGACGCAAATAATATAAGGAACACAAGCTTGAAAAGATTGCTCACAAATTTTGTATAAGCCTGATCAACCAAATCCCTAGATTGTCCCTGAATGTACTGTTCCATGCGAGTTGCAAGAGTTGCAAACCTATGCAGAAATAAGACTGTTAATATATGTATTGTAGAATAAAATTTTGAATGATACAACACAGAATTGTTCAGATACATTTTAAAATGCCAAACCAAATATGAAAGCATTTTGAATAACTACAGAAATATGTAAGTTACTAGCATCAGATCTCAATTACCTTGGTATATATGATAAAACCCCCATCTGTCGCACATTACGCTCATTTCTTTCAATCTGATGGCAGGCTTCATCAACAAACTGCAATACATATCATTTATATACACCATGTAATATATAATATGTGCTATCACAACCCATTACTTTCAGAGTTAAAACATACCCGATTGAATTGCATAGAGATTCTGGACTCCAGGTCACCAAGTAAGAGACGCACAAATCCTGCAGCATCTGCTTTTTGACCAGAAAGATACTTCTCTGTGATCCCATGCATTGATATGCAGCGAAGAGGATCAATCTTATACGCCCAATCAACAACAGCATAAAAATCTTCCTAAAATTCATTAGAGAGAAACTTCAGCAAATCAAAACCAAGGTTTTTGAAGCATTCCACAAATTTGGATTCTGGATCACCATTAGAACCTACTGCAGCTAAACAGTATAAATACCCAAAGGAATATTATACTCTAAGCCTCTAATGGTACCATCTCCAAACAAACAGAACAGGTTAAATGTCACATGAAGTTCATAGCAGACATAAAGTGTTTAATTGAGAAAAATTGGGTTTAAATTTCAATAGCAAGTTTGGGACATACATTGTGAGACCTTAAAATGTCATGAAAATGAGAACTTTATTAGTGCAGGACTAGTGTAAATTTTGAATTAGGATGCTAAATTTTATGAGTTTTTTATCCACAAGAGAAACAGAATAATGTGTACATTACTTGGATTCCATCAAGCAAATCCTGAAGAGACTCATTTAGTGCTGCTAGATCTGCCGAGTTTTTACCTACAAAACAAATTACTTTGGTTAAGTTATTTGCAGTCTAGGAGTGGTAGGCTTCATAGTAGAAGTTAGAATACAAACTTGAATAGCTTTGAAGACAATTAAAAGGCTTACCAGCTTTATTGTCATTCTCATCAATGTCCATAATACCCAAATCATCATCATCTTCATTGTTAGCATCATCATTATAACTTCCTCCTTTATTACCATTAGCAAGACCTCCAGGGGGCACAAGAGCAGGAACTTCGAAGCACATGAAGTGTGCAAAAAATGAACTCTACAGGTTGAGCCATGGCAAAATAAACTCTTAATACAAAAGGCAATAATAGCGGCAAGTCAACAATTTGCAAAAATAGAAAATCACAACCTCATCCACTAGGAGTGGGATAAAAATTGTCAACATTTTGGCATAAGCTTCAGAAACTGATGATGTATCTGCAGTATTTGCATTTTGATTGGAGCCTGAAGAAGCTTCAAGCCAGACAGTTGGATTTCTCGATGCTTTTGTACTAGCACGAAGCTCATTAGCAAATTCTCGAGCCTGTAAATGGATACAAAAAACTTCTAAAACCATAAATTTGGTAAGTCATGCAAGCTTAATCCTACTGAAAGAATATGCTTTCCCAATGCAAGCTTTTGGATTCTAACAAAACATCTTCCATTCGAGCAAATGTATAATAACTTCATTTGCAAACATAAGTGGCTAAGAAAAGTAATTGAATTTTGATCCATTGCAAGAAGTATGTTGCCTGACCTCTCGACGAAGAAGTAAGTTCAGGGAACTACAATATGCTTTCCTTAAAGGCCCCAAGCAATTCTTATCAAGACTCTGCAATATAAAGTATAAAAATAGGTCATAAGGAAGACATGAGAGATCCAGATTACCTTTGATATTTGAGGCATGTTTCAGCATACTAACCTTTAAATGTTGCAGAAGGCGAGCATATGTTCTGCACTTGTACCGTAAATCTGCATGATCAGGCCTCTTCAATTGTCCTCGCTGCACATATGGGATACTCAGTTACTAACCCCGTATTATTAATTGCACTGAAGATAAAAACAACCCATATTATAAATATACCTGTGAAAAGTAACTCTTGTCACTTATCATGAAATCCACCAAACTAGCAAAATAATTTCTCAAGAATTCAGAAGCTCTCCTAACAAATGTAGTTTTTAATTTTTCTAGTTCAGCTCGCTTCTCTTTAACCTGTAAAACATCAGTCACGACATTAGAAGACAATGACAGAATCTCAAGGTGGCTCTCATCCTGAAGCAGGGATGATTTTAAGCTACAGTGTGTGTATTTGTATTATAATTATTGAAAATGTATGAATATGCTACTTGATATCTTTATTTCTCTCAAAAAAATTAATTGATAGCATGCAAACTTTAATAGATATAGAATATACAAATTACAAATATTTACTACTTGCTGGTAATCAGGGAGAGAATATTAACAAGAGACACAAACTCAGGTTAATAATTGGAAAAAATTGAGGTAGACAACATACAGCGCGAATGTTTGCATAAGTTGGATCCAAATTAGGTACTTGAAGACCACTTATAGCACCGGTTAACCATTCACATGCCTCAATATTCTGAAGCATGCGAGCTTCATCAAAGGAACCACCTGTTAGACATGCAGCATACTACAACCAATAAAAAAAAAGTTAGAAGATGAAAATGCTTGATGACCTACTCTTAAATATCGCTGAAAACACAAAATGAAGGATGACATACTTCAGAAGGAACACGCAAACGTTCAAGAAGCTTATCAAGCTCTTCAATGAGTGCTTTGTTATTAACAGACTGCATCTCCAGTTTGTTATTTCGGGTTTCTATCTGGATACCATGAAGTCAATAAATACATAATTAACCATAGAATAATATAGTTAATCAGAAACAAAAAATTAAATTTAGCATACATGTAGACCAAATGCTTGCTAGTTGATTTAGAGGCACAGTCTTCACTCAGTTTGATGATAAATATAAAAATTGAATAACTTCCCTTAGTAGTTTAATGAACAGAGCACAATTCTACATTTTGTGGAGGCAGGTAAATAGCTGGGTTTTCAACTATAAATAGAAAAGAAATCAAACAAGAAAAAATGAACGAGAGTACATGAGGACAATGGGTCAGAAACAGCACCATGATATGTAAGCCTCCAACTAACAAATAATACAGGCTTTCCTAGAAGAACCAGCAAAACATTGTGGTACTAAAAAGAGAGGAGAACCTCAAAAACGATACACAATACACTTTGTGCAAACTTGTACTTACAGACTCAATGTCTTCTCTCATGTGTCTGAGTTTAACATTGAAAATTCCTAGCCATTCATCCATATCATCGACACAATTTGTTGCAGCCTCAAGCCCTTGCAGCACCTTAAACCCAAACAATGAACAATCAATTATGGAAGATATGAGTCACAAGCATTCATCATAATCAGTGATACAAATTAACACTAACAACTAACAAGTGAAGCTGCCAAAAAATAAAAATAAGTCTAAAAAATAGAAGGAAACTGCAGTGGGCATAAATTTATGCCAACCCCCACCTAAAAAACATAACAAGTTAATTCATGCAGAACATCATGACGCTTAAGGAAAAGTTGAAGCTTTTTGTAGAACTATACTATTCAAGGAAATACCTCGTCTATCAACGGTTCACTTTCTAAGATGGCATGCACATTAGCAGCTTCAAGAGCAAGAAGTTCACGCTTCAACCTTTCGGAAAATGCCTCTGCTTCACCAATACCCATGACATAACTGCACACATTGTATAATTAAACAATAGATCAGCATCACATGGATGCATAATTTGAGTGTGTGTGTGTGTGTGAAGAGAGAGAGAGAGAGAGAGAGAGAGAGAGAGAGAATGATAAATAGTTTCATGATCAAGCAACGAAGAAAAGCCTAAAGTAGGACAGGCTATTCCACAACCAGCACTCATCATGTTTAGTGAATAAATCATAAAGGCTATGATTGAAGAAGATAGTTTTGAAACCTAGATGTCAAAAACACAATGAAGTGAAAATACATACGTATCTAGAAGAGCTTCCATGTCCTCTTCCTCAGCTTGGGAAACAAGTTCCCTTTCAACACTGACTTTCAATTCTCCTTCTGACACTGCAGCTACAACAGGCCCATCTTGTTGACTTCTTTGCTTAGAAACTGCAGGCTTATGTTCCTATGTGAAAAGAGAAATTATTTGTTAGAGTAACATATAACTCATAAACAGTACTTCCTAAGAGCATTAGTACTTGAAGATGGTAAAGTACAAGTCATCACACGTACCTTAGCCCAAAGTGCCATCTCCACAACATCTATTCCAACTACTTTGGGTAGACGGCCAAGTACATCTTTGCAGATATTTAAAATGCAAAATATAAGGCGGTTCCTATAGAAGCAATTGAAATAAAAAGATTACATGAAAACAGTAGACTTTAGTATATTATATCAAAGAAAAACTAGACTTTGACAGATACATCTTCTATTGGTCACTCATTACTGAAGGATGAAAGAGAAAATGTTTGTTACCAAAAATGCTTACCTATCATCAACATTTCGCATAGTCCACTGAGGTGGAGCAACAGACTGATTACGAAGGTTATCAAAACCCTGAAAATTCAGTAAGAAGCCGCTGATCAAGGTTTTTAAGCATAATTTTTTTTTTTCTCTTGCTAGGTAAATTGTTTCTTTAACTTGAGCCACATGCACCATAGAGCTTTTTGAAGGAAACAGTAAAGGGAAAAACATTACCAGGGTAAATGTACAGCCGCTGGGATCATTAGCTACCACTTCCACCTTTGAAAGATGCTTCAGCTTGTATAACTTTGCAGGCTGCAAGATGAAGACAAAATCTTAATAAAACAGCCTTAGGCAAAGAACGGTATATTGTTACTATCATGTGAAACAAGCTTCTGCTCTTAGATCTGTGGCCCAATTTAGGGCCATTTTATTGTTCTACAATAAACAGAAGACCTTCAAATGTATAAAATACAGTTGAAGTAAAAAGTGAAACAAGTTGGGTGGCTCACAGACATAGAGCCTAAACAAACTTCCATTTCACAAGTTGATAGTAGAAAAAGTACACGAAATGTAATCTTAGTTATGAACAGGAAAACACACTTGTTACCCTTTCATTAAACTATGTATAAGCCGTACAATGCTCGTTAGCATGACAAAGATAAATCAAATGCCTAGGAGGAAAAAAAACCATGGCTAAAAAAGTGTTAAACTAGACCCATGCATCTAAATTGGTGACTAAGGCCTATACAAAATCTAGCTTTTAATGGTTAAGTGAATTCTCCAGAATATGCAATTGTCTACTTCTTTAGTGACCAATTTTTATTTTTCTATTTGGTCGAGTGTGAAAATTACCTCAAGAACTCCACCGTTTGAATATTTTAAGACTCGAAGAAATGCTTTAGTTCGTGTGCCCTTTGCTTTTGCTGCAAAACCAATTACAGTTAGTGACATAGCCAGATGATGTGATATGACCTCACACCTCAGTATATGTTTTTGCAAATTCTGTTTATCATTTGCATAAAAGAGAATTATGGATGATAGCTCAAATCTATTTAACTGCTTAGTCTATTCATAGGCTACTAGTTTTCTGGGAAGGGCCAAATACATAATTATGCCCCTAGCGTTTACCACTTTCTCCTAGTGGCGTCCTATCGTTTAAAGTGACCTATTAGACACCTCTTGTTTCCTATTCTAACCTATTGGACACCTCAACCGACCAGCTCTGCCTGTGTAAATTGCACGCGCCGACCAATGATAGGTCATAAAATAAAACGATGGGTGTCCAATAGGTCAGAAAATGAAACTAGAGGTGTCTGATAGGTCGTCTACAAAGGTTAGGATGCCATTAGTAAAATTGCGCAAAGAATATGGGCATAATTATGTATTTGAAAAGATAAAAATTCCAAGCAGTAATAAAATAAGATAAAACAAAGTGCCATCAAATATTCAAGTTCGAAAATGAAATCTACAACTAAACATGTAAAAACCTCTCATACACAATGCTAAATATCCACAATCGCTACAACAATTTCAATGGTAGAAGTAGCATATCCATAAAAACTGATGTAACAACTACTATAAGGAGTAGTTTTGCAGATAACCTAATTAACATTCGAACCAAACTATTTTATCATAAAATCCAGAGTATTTATGGAAACATGAGAATAAGGTAAAATAACAAAGTGCAGTTCTTACAGGTTTTCATTGTATTAAACACTTATGCATCTAAAAAGTAATGAGGTAAGCTCATTAACGATGAGAACGGTAAATATCGTGTCAAAATCAGGCATTAGAAAAGTGATAGAACACAAAATTTGGCTGGAGAAACCATCACTATCCATAAATTCTATCAGTTTTAATTAAGTTCGACAACGAATTCAGTCGATATCCACAAGCTACGCCTTGGACAATACATAGAAGTGGCCTAATGCATTAGCTGTGTACTCGATTTGAACAAGAAGGAAGTGCAACTTCAAGGAAAAATGGATCAGGAAAATTAATTATCGTACAAGCAAGAAAGTGAAAGATGATAAGAAAAGAAAAATTAAATTAACGTACTAGAGATAGCAAGAACTCGAGGCTTGGCCATTTGGCGACCCAGTTTGGCGGATTTTCCCCAGACACCTCGGCTCTTGAAAACGCGGATCGACATGACGATCTTGTGCCTAGTACCTTCAATTGCTGCCTCGCAGGCTTTCCTAAGCTGCTCATCGTCCGCGCTCGATTGCGCCATTTCCTTTTTTCTTTTACTTGCTCAGCTCGATTGAGATCGGGAAACACAGAGGAGAAAGAAGAGGTGGTGGTGGAGGAGGAAAGGAGAAGAAAGAGATCACCCAGCAAGCGCGTCTAATTTTGGCACTGTATTTTTTATCTGACATTTCAGTTCACACGTGGAATATCAATTTAGTTACATTACTAAATTTTCTTACTATTTTTGTATTAGTATAATAACTGGGCGAAATGTATATCAGGTTGAATTATCGGTTTGACTTCACCTGTTCAATCAGACCGATTCTTTTATTGCATACTTTTTAATTTCTAGGATGATCCGGGATCTGTTAGCCAAATACCGATCCTATCAATAATTGACTATTATGGAACCGCACGGTTATAAAACTGTTACGGATGTAATATTTTCCGTTGAAATTAATTTCTTTACTTTTAAAAGTTAGATTATTATTGTAAAATCTCACATCAGAAATTCATTGAAATTTCATATAATATATAAATTGGACCATGTCAATTTATTTATCTAAAAATTACAATTAAGTTCTATCTTATAAAAAAAAAATTTATTTAAAAAATCAGAACTAAAATGAATATTTAGTGTTAGGACAAAAATGATTTTAAAATAATCTATGTTGAAATATTTAAAGAATACAATATAAATGCAAATGCACCGATCAATTATTTTATATACCAACACAAAGGAAGCAAAATACATATAAAATTTGTTTATCCCAGCGTTCCTAATTTTGAGATCTTAACTAAATATAAGTATCTTAAAAGTAAGAGTGTCCTTTATATTTGATTACTGTAGCAAGAATCATTCAATCATATTTATGACCGCAGCGATTGTAAGTTGTAGTGAGCAATAGAGGAAGCCTGTCGGGTTGGGTTCTCTGTTTGACTCCACCTGTTCAATCAGACCAATTCCGGATCCGGTCACAAAAAAACCTGATCCTATCAATAATTAATTTTAATCTCAAGAGTCAATTTTATTTAGAAATATTATTAATAAGGCCAACTAATACATAAAATACAAATTTCTATAATTACTCGTACAGTTTTTAACCTCAAGAAAAAAAAAAGAGTACAGAAGTTTACAAATTTGAAGATACATAATAAATAGCAAACCAATCAACTCGCTTTTAAATGGATTAGGAAATCTGATCAGCCTGTGTAATAACAGCAAGCCCTCGAGCAAAAGCAAAAATAACCAGTTCCAGCAACAACTTCGTGTTGTTCTTTATCTTTATGCACAATTTCCTTAGCCTGCACGGTCAGAGTGCCAGAATAATGAGGCGTATCAAATGTAAGATGAATAATATTGAAAGCAGAATCTGCAAATTTTTCAATAGGGATTGTAAATCCATGAGACTTTCCGATGACCTGTGAAGTGTTTTGAGGTCCTCGAGTAAGCATACGATGGAAAACAAGAGCTCCGGCAGATGATTGTGGAGCAGGATGAGGATTTGAGGTTGTTGGATGTAAAGTGAAAGAGCAAACCAAGGCCTTGTCGAAGCTTTGCGAGGTAATAATTTAAACCACTAGATATAAAATAATACAAGTCTCCAGTATAGAACCATTAGCTCTTAGAACAAATTCACACCAGTAAAATTAATTCTCTTTTGCCCGGCGGGAGAACGGGAATCAAATCGTACAGAACTTCTAGCAATTCTCAACGCTCTCGAAATCTCCTTCTCTTGCAACCTATCTCGCCACCAGTTTCACTAGAATCTGATTCTGCAAATGCAATTTCCCGGGTTTCTGAAAACTCCAAAGCACTGTGACCTCGTGGAAGTACTGCATGATACCAATTTTGAAGTTTCCTCCCACCAATAATCTTCAGCGACATTCCAACACAGTGGCAGATTCCTTCATAAAACAAGGGCTCAGGACTTCATTAACGTTTTAAAATGAAATCTAATAGTATTAGCTCTCCGTTTAGAATTTCCAAGTTTCTTGTACTCAACTGCTGTATCTTCTTTTCAACCATTCATAAAATTAATTCGACTTGCTTATAAAAAAAACTCTTTCCAGCATTCATAACCACACTTCCAGCTTCAACAACTCCATTGCCAACACTCAACCTGTAGACTATCAGAGACCAGGTATGCATACCTCCTTCAGGACTCACAAGTGCTACCTTACTAGAAAGAAGAAAAGTAATCCTTGCAAATGCAAGTATCACAATGCAACCCTCCTCCTTTCCGGGCTTGGGACCAGCTACTCCTGTGATGAAAACTTATTTTTTCTATATATATATATATATACAAAGACTAAATAGTTAATCATTTAATAAGTCTTACTTTTCCCATTTATAATTTGTTTATGTTATATTGATACTAAGTTTAGTTTATTTTAACGCAGCATCCTAACTCACCGTAAAAGGGACCATACACCAATGGGACCAAATTCAACATCAATTTGGTATTAATTTCATTTGGTAATTGGTACAATCCAATTTGCCGAACAAAAACCATTCAGATATCAAGTTTTCCAACCATTAAAAACCATCACAAATATCAGCACCTTGGAAGCTGCGAAAACCTTCATCAGAAGCTGTCAAACAACTCTGGCCAAAACTTCTATAAGATCACCGACAATTATATATTTCATTTCCTATTTTCGTGGGTAACCGTTCTCTGGCTATCTGCCATCCTTTAGGGTCTCCAAGGGATAAGATACATGTAAATAGGCTCAATTACTCATATTGGCTTTTATAAATCTCCTGCTACGAAGAGGGAAAAAAATTTACACAAGTGTTCAAAATATAACCTGTGATTCTCATCAAAGCATATGTCTATGGAAGACTTTAGAAAGAACAAAGAAAAGTAAGAAAGAGCCCTCAGTAACTTGGCTAAGAAGAAAAGCCAGAAGACCACCGAACATCTTCCTGAGCACCGAACCCCTAGAAAAAGCTCGACGGGGGGTCCTTATTTATTGGATTTACATTATTAGGCAATTTTCAGGTGGACCAAGGAGAAGATACTGTGTAATTACAGAAGAAAATAGTTAACAAAACTAGATTCCAGTGATAAAAAAAACCGTGAATTATTAATTAGCAGTCACAAGAAAGGTAGAACGAATTTTTTATATGCCTACCAATTTTATGCCATAACAGCACATTACTGTACCCATGATTTAGAACAACTTCAATACACCACTGGACTTATAAGGAGCTATCCTATGAACTGTCCATTTTAGGGAACCCAACAGATCATTCTCGATACAATCATATCTGCATAAAACCAACAGGTGCACATGATTAAAAAAAACATGCAATGAAAAAGAATTATGCTATTAGATTCTTCTCCTCCAGGCAGTTGGTTTTACCAAACTTCCAATTCATATTACCATGCTCTGGATTGTGTTACTGCAAGTTGTGCTCAAAGGAGTTTACTGTGATTTGGACTTGAGAGTGAGAAACAACTTACAAATTTCGGCAGAAATTATCAGTTGACGCCGAAACAGCAATGAACTTCATTCTGAAATCCAAAATTTCATCATTATTGTACTGGTCGAATTGTTCTTGTAGAAACATTGAAAGCTTCTCAATATTTCCCTCAAACTGCTGTTGCTGGTTCTCAAACAGGTTTTGTTTCATTTCCTTTTCCTTATCGGTCATCTCGTCTTTGAACAAATCCTTACCAAACATGTAATATGCAAATGGATATGTAATTGAAAGAATCTTCCTTGATCTGAAGAGTATGAACAGTCCATTCATTATCCAACTGAAATCTAAATTGGAACCATTAGACCTTGACACCATCTCTTCCAGCGTCGATATCTTTGTCTTCGTCTTTTCCTTAAGGTCAGATTCAAGCTTCAAGGAATCTAAATGTGCCTTGTATCTGTTATAGTAGTGAACATAACGGTCCCAGTCCCTCTTTGCACACTCAGTTTTTCTCACATTATCTTCTTTGTATCGCCCGCAGCTGTGGTTAGCTATGCTTGTCCAAGTGTGGTCTCTGCCAGTGGCACACCCACAGAGCCAGCTGCACAAAAAGGACAAGTGATAGAATAAAAAAAAGCTCAGGAACTACTAAGCGCTAGTACACAATTATCATATCCCCAACTAAATGTAGCCTGAAAAAGTTATCTAAACAGGTTCAAACTTCAAAATCATACTACTTTTCAGGTTATCATCAAAAAATCCAATTACTGTAAATTAGTACAAGTTAGCAGGTTAAACCAACCACTGCAGTCCACCCATTAAGTCTCATTCTCAACCTCTTGCCTCTAAGGTTGGATAGAGTAGATTTGATGCAAGAGGATGGAATTTCAGCAGATGGATTTATGCCCCTCCCGCACTCCCATGGCCCACCCCAAAACAACAACACCGAAAATAAATAAATAAAGTAAAAGAACTAGAAAAATAGAAAGGAGGAGATAGAAAGAATGCTCACCAAAATGGTTGTCCACAAACACAGCATACTAGGTTGCATCCTCCATTCTTTTCAACTAGCTTGTTACATTTTGGGCAAGGTTTTGTATGGACTGTAATCCAATTGACTGTCTCTGATTCGTCCTGGCATTTCTTGGACCACAGTTCCCACATTTTGCACGAACAAGGAGAGTGGGCTTCAGATAAGCAACTAAAACAAAATTGTTTACCGCATGAACACTCAACCTCGCAAGGTTCATCATCCTCAACTTCTATAGCATTTCCACAATGAGGAGCACTGGGGCACCATTTAACTCTTTTATTATCCTCAATATAGGATTCAAAAAGAAATCGATCGAATTTCTCTGCAAGGTCAGCATTGCTAATACCAAGTAAATATCTGACTTTTGTATCATCACAGACTGCATCGCACATGACTGCCATACATCTAATCCGTCTACTCTGGCCCTCATTTATCTTCACAATAAAATGTTGGGTCCAACCTAAAGAACATTCTCAAAAAAAATCAATACTACTACGATAAACATGTTCAGATATAATACATAAGGGGGGAAAAACCTAATGAAGCCTTTCGTCCAGAACTTGGAAAAAACAATGTGAAAACTGAACAAAGATGATTAAAAAAGTCCCTTTATCTTTATCTTGCACCAGAAAAGGTAATACAATTCTTTATTAATTCCATAAATAATTTTTATCAAAACTTGCAACTTTATACAGCAATATTTCAACATATTTAGTAAACAAAAGATTATCCATCGAGATAATCTTTGCGTTGTTTTTTCGGATTGATAAGTACAAAAATTTTAGCAAGGTACTTACAAGTGTTGCAGAAAAAATGACCACAGTCCATGGCAGTCACCTCACTAGCACATACATCATCAAAGCAAATATTGCATCGAACTATAGATGATGACTCGGAGAAAATTAAGCCGTCGTGATCCATAATTTTAACACCAGCTTCAGCATACAATTTGTCTTTCCCATTCTCTATTAGAGACTGAAGCAACCTATCAACGTCCCAACGATGATAGATGAGCAAACTCCGAGCCTGGTGCTCTTTCACCGATAGCAAGTCCATTACTCTGCGAATGTCCTCCTTCTGCAGAATTTAACATTCACCACATTTTCTTTCTGTAAAGCAAAGTGAACCTACGACATTAACAACTAGTAATGACGACAATTACCTGTGCAGCCAAGAGAGATTCCTTAGTGATCACCTACAAAAAGAGAAAGAGGATTACATATCAAGAAAATAAAACAAATTCAAAGCAATGTTTCTTTTAATTCAACCAAAGATTGAAACTTTGACTCCAGAATTATAAAAACAAACACAGATTGAAAACAAGAACAATAATCATTAAAGAAAAATCCAATTACAGACAAAAATACAATCATAAACTTGTCACATTGTGAAAATTGATGAATTTCAAAAGCTGCAGGTAATAAATCCTAAAAAATCATCCTGCCCAATTCATATTAAAACGGAAAGGAACAAAATTTCCGAAAAGAAATCGCAAAAATTCTGAAACCAAAATCCATACCTTCCAAGAGGGAAGATTCGCGTTGGCGGACACTGTATCACCGTCAAATTGAAACTCATCTACGCTGTCCTCATCATCATAATAATTATAATCCTCCTCATCAACTTCATCTTGATAATAATAATCGTCGCTACTAGTATAATCCCCCATTTAGCTTTCTTTTTTTATCCTTCTGGGTTATGATTAATATATTTACATGTAAAAAAAGATGAAACAGATATCAAAGTTTCTGGGTACGGAAGGGATAAAAAGGAAACAGAAACCCTGTTTTGGCGATGATCAAATCAATGGTAGCTCGAAATGGGTTTGATTTTGGTTTCGGTATCTGGAAAACCCAACGGTATCGTTAACGGAACAGAATTGCTAATGGATCAAACGTCTGATGGTGGAACTAGAAGAAGGGTTAAGGGTCTGAGTTTAGAGTGAAGGGTTTGGGAGATGCCGTTATTTCTAACGTTGTTGGCTACTTGGCGTCCTTATTGCAGCTTGCACAGTTTATGTGTCGTAGGAGAGTAGGACCACTACTAGTCACTACCATTTTAAAAAAAATGCAAAATGGATGGTAACTTAAGTTTTATTGATAAGTAGGAGTCAATCCATGTTTTCACTCCCAACTTTGGTTCCACTCTAAAGTTAACTTTAATCTTAACACATTTTGACGCATCATCTTCATCTTTGATCAAATATTTTGTCCATTAAAAAAAAAATTAAGACTATGTGACTTATGAAATTATTTAAAGACTAATATGTACTTTTATTCATATTCTTCAAGATGAATAATAGCCTACTATTACCAGCTGTCATCGCCTCCATTGGCTTCTATCATTCCGGCATGAAAATCAGTAAATGAATACATCAAATTGAATATCTTATAGCGAGCAATCGGAATATGAATTCCGTTTTAACTGAATCCGTGATTTAGCCGAAATATCAAAAAGAAATTTTTGAAAAAATAATTTGTGTTAGTTCCAAACTGCTTAAAATAAAATCCCAATAGATGGCATCTTGCTATCATAGTTGTGTAGGTATTATATTCAGGTACAGTGGTAACGAGATTGATAATTTATGTATATTATGATGCAATTGATTCAAGAAATGCTGCAGCTTCTCTTTGTTCTTGGTTGTTAAACTAGAATGCTAAGGATACTTACTCTCTGCTAGTATAGCGTATATGTTAATAAATTACTAAATTTGATTGATTTATATCTAAGTTTCATAAATATACAAGTAAATATTTCAATCACCTTTCAAAAAAGTAAATATTTCAATGGTTTCTTTGTCTTTTGAGGATTCACAAGCTCTCTCTCTCATTTGTTGCGTTTCAAAATGAAAATGAAAATTGCAGTCTCCTCTGTTCACGTTCGAACCACTAACAACACAACCCCAACAAAATTCAGCCAACTCTCCAATCTCCAAAGCTCTATAGCAATGAAAATCAAAGAAATTTCTATGGCGGTGGAGAGCGGTTGGTGACAGGTGCTGGACAAATTGCGTTGAAAAGAAAAATGGAAAAGCATCACGAGAAAGTGCTGGTCTCGATTTTCTTGTAAGAGGGAAGGTTTTTCATAATTTTTTTATTATTTACTGGCTAAACCACGAATATTTGGTCAAAATAGAACTTATATTCTGATTCCTCACGACAAGAGTTACAATTCGATATACTCATTTACCAATTTCCATGCCAGAATCATAGAAGGCTGTAGAGGTATCGACGACCAGTAGTGGTGGGCTAGGGTTCATCTTGAAGACAGAACAAAAGTACACATTAGTCCCTAATGTAAAATAATTTCATAAGTCCACATACTTTTAAGTTTTTTTTTCTTCTAAAAATGGACAAAAAACTTGGTCAAAGGTGAAAATAATGCGTCAACGCAAAGTTTAGGTGTTTTGAGATTAAAGTTAATTTTGGAGTAAAAAAAGAACTTTCACCAAAGTTTGGAGTGAAAACATAGGATTGGCTGATAACTAGTGGTTTAACCACTGTTTGCATAGGGCTTTAGATGAGCCAACTCATTTATGAGCTACTCGGAGTTTGACTTAATTTAAAGCTCGTTCAAAAATCAAATGAGCTGGCTTGATAACAAAAACAAATCGTTAACAAGCTAAAATTTTAAGCTCGTTAACATATCGTTTAATTTTATTTTTGTCTAAAATATGTAGTAAATTAATGTTTTTAGCTCAAAATTTTATATTTATTATAATATAATAATTAATTAATGTTTAAAAAATTAATTTGTATCTAACTATCTACATATAATCTATTTCTTTTTCTTCTTTAAAATTTTATAGAAAACAAGCCACTTGCATACTATTTAATGTTTGTATGGATAAAAACTCATTCAAAAACTAAAGCTGGCATTTACACCTACCATGATTTGGTGATTTTTTTGTTCTATCCTAATTTTAATTTACATTACTTGCACACTTTGCCTTTTTTATTTATGTTTACAATTTTAATTTTCCTATAATTAATGGCATACACTCACACAATATCAATACTCATGTTTTTTTATATTTTTATAATTTTAAATATGTATGATTATTGATCTATCAATAAAATTTACATTTTATTTAAATTATTATTTTATTATTGTTAACCTAACATTTATTGATATTTTGTGTTTGTAGGAATTAGAAGTGTGTACGGAATGATTAACTGAATTTGTGTCAGCTTCTAATGTAACTCTATCTTTAGTTTCTTTATTTAGAGTTGTTTTCCTTACAATTGTAAACGCTACTTTCATAAATCAGTAAAAAAAAAAATCTTTTAGAATTTCACTTATGTTAATTATTAAAATATTAAAATCATTATGAAGAATAATGACGTGATATAATTAGTGAAATATTAAATATAAAAAAAAAGGAAATTTTCAAAGTTTTGTATTTTTTTTTTTTTAAAAAGACACTTGTCAAAGTTAGAACACCTTTAAAATCAAGTATTTTGCTTATATGTTAAAGATAAATAGTTAGATTTAAAAATTATGTATAGCATATATAAGTCTTCCATTCAAAAAATATTTATATTTTTGCAATTATGTTTTTAAAATAGTAACATTAATCATGTTTTTCTGCAATTAAATATAGTAATATTTTTTAAACATTTTGAACAATAAATAAATTTATTTATGACATCTCAAATTTGTAATGACACACATTTCATTAGTTACATATATCAATTTAGAAAGTATTTTAGTTATTTCATACAGCTGATAGATGTTAGATATTCAAAAATTAGAGTTTAAGCATTTAGTAAATTTTATAATCGGCAATTAATAGCAGTCAGTAACTCTAAACAATTTTAATACAACACACGAACACGAATTGCCAACGGAACTCACAGTATTGGTAAAATAATTAAAATATGAGAAATGTTAGTGACACTTTCTCTTGCACTTTCTTTTAAACACTCTCTCTACTATTTTCTCATTTATTTTACAATTAAACATAAAAAATAGGATACATAAATTAAAGGTAATACTAAACAAATGTCACTTATCGATAATGTAGTTTATTATAATATTTAATTACTAAAAGAATATGATATTTAAATATTAAAATTATATAGGTCTATAAAAATTAAATATTTTAAATAACATGAATAAAAATATTTTGATTCATTAAATTAAAATAAAATATACAAATATTTAAAATTTTATCAGACTTTTTAAAATAAACAAATCAAAAAATATAAAAACATTAACCACTTCATCAATTTACAAAAATTAGTGTTCTTTAGTCCACATTTCTTTTTAACAGTCCTGTGAGTAAAATTATGAAAATTATATATATATATA
>CANUEY010034724.1:0-13784 GCA_948099555.1 Croton setiger
TATTGGATAGGGCTGAGATGTATGTGAGACTGTTTCAGTTTTTACTTTGGTGCCGGAAGTCACGTCAACAGGGTAGGGTTGGTTTGGTTTGGTGGCGGCAGTAGGGTTGTTGCTGGCCACAGTTGGTGACGGCTGCAATAGGGTTTAGAAGCTGAAGTTTTTAAGGAGATTTGATTTGGCTCTGATACCAAGTCAAAACATATAATTGTATTTCTATTTATATTGAAGATGAAAGGTTTACAATCCTATATATATAGGACATGATACAAACTGTAAATAAGGAAATAGAATCACAGCCTAATAAGGAAAATATAATCACAGCCTAATAAGGAAATAGAATCACAGCCTAATGAGGAAATATAATCACAGCTGTATATGTTTTAACAGCCATCAGAAAATTATAACAGTGATGAAACTTAACAAATGATATATCATCTGAAAGTCTCAACTCGTAAATTTCAAATATGATCTTATTTCCTCGTGACTCCACCGTATGTTACTGGAAAACGTACAAAAAAATAGATTAGTAGCGAAAGGTGATTTGTCTCCAACCAAAGAATGAGTTGAGCTCAAGCTTTTGAAAAAATTCACGAGCCGAGCTTGAGCTTTAAACTTAAGATTGTATTGGAACTCGAGCCAAGCTTGAGCTCCTATAAAAGTCATGAGCCGAGTTCAACACTACTCGGCTTGGCTCATTTATTGTTCTAATATTCATACCTTCTATTTTATAGGACACATGATATAATCTCCAGTATTAATATGGATTGTAGTTAATGGTATCGGTTAAAATAGCAGGTGTGAACAATTACGTGACTGAATATTTATTTGTAAAGGTTGATCTAAAATTTTTTTCTCCAATGCAACATCTTCTATTTCCTATTATTTCTATTATCTCGGGCTCACAATTTAATTTTTAACTAATTACATAATAATATTAATGTAAACATTTTCTAAAAGATCCTACAGAAATAGAAGATTTCCTAAACAATGTCAATTGATATGTAAGATTGACTTTTAAATAGATGTTTGCATTGAAGAATATTTTTTTAAAACTCTTTCTATTTTCCTGATTTGAGAATTTATTTGTCCTATTTACTTTTGCATTGGAATGCTGTAAGCCAATAAAAAGTGTTGCATTAGTGATGCTCTAAGCAGAGTTATAATAACCAAATATTTTTTGCTAAAAAAAAACCAAATATTAAATCTTGATTTGATGATAGTTCACGATTTCATTAATTAATACCTCTCAAAATAAATTATTTTATTAATTAATAAAGCTTATAATACAAAATAATATTTTGCTTATTAATATAATTACGCCACCATTCAACAACTCAAATTTCAGTTTACTTCACTACCTTACTTAAAAATATATACCAGATAGCAAACATTTCTTAGGTAGTATTTTTATCATTAAACCAACGGTTTATATTATATGTAGCAAATTTTATTGCATAAATAATGCAAGATTTATTTATTTAGACTATAATTTATGTAATATCTATGAAATCAATTCATTATTTCAACCACCACGTCGTTTCCCAAATTCAGGTATGGTAAGTTCGTGATGGGCGGTATCGTCAGGAAGCTTGTCAACTTCATTTCCACTGTCAACTAATCGCCGACCGTTGTGCTCAACCCTTTCATCAGCGGTTTCCATTGCCGCAGCAGCCAAGCAAGATCCAACAACCATCATTATAACAAGCACAAGCACTTGAATCTTCATTCTTGCAATCCTATTTTCTCCCTGTTATCAATTAGAGAAACCAACATATTATGAATGCATATAACATTCTTTTTCCTTCAAATTTTTTGAATAAATAAAATTTATGTGCTAATAGCATTATATTCATTTTATAGCAATATAAAAAGATTTTATAGACATTTTTAGATAAGAAAATATGAATTATCTAAAGAATATAAACAAACCCAAGCCAACAAGAAGATATGCTAATACACGCATAAACTTTACCAATTCTAGAACAAGCAAATATTTGACTCTAGGGAAATGAAGAAGTGAGGTTTAAAGTGTTTATATAGAGGTTTGGGTAAGGTCTTACGTGAATCACAAAGCACATGTATATATGAAAAAAATTATTTAGACCTTAAATTTTGTAGAATATTAATATTTTATCCCTATATTTTATAAATATAATTTATAACTCACTATATTTATTTCTGTTTAATTAAAAGGTTTTTTTATATGAAAGTCCATGTATATATCATTATTTTACAAAAATTATCCTTAAAATTTTAAACAGATTAACTTAATATTTTTAAAATTTTGGAAAGAATCAAATTTTAATTAAATAGATAAAAAAGCAGGAATTGATATAAATTTTTATTTACAAAATACTGATATTATATAAAATCTAAAGAGTAAATAATTATTTTCCCTTACGTATATATGTTGATTTAGTACAAAATTTTGTGATTACCAGTTATCCACTAAATGTGGGTAATGAGAAGTGGATCGACCATGATAAAATTCTATTAGAAATGATAAATGATAAGTTTTGAGAAATTTTAGCCCAAGTTGCAATGATAAAAATGATGCCTATGAAGAATATGTATTAACACTATAAATAGGATTGCACTTTAATGCTGGAATTTTCTGTACGAATGATGCTATATATAGGTGGTATTTGGTATGGGAATAGCTTAATCTTAAGTATGGATGAAATTTTTTATTGGATATCAAAAAGGAGTAATTACATTAACTTAAACTTAGTATAAATAACACTACACTATATTTTAGCTTTTCATTTCCTTTGTCAGAGTTGCAATTTTATAAATGTGTTGAATTTTTAATAATTTTGCAGATTAGAAATCTGCCTTTCTTATCAATTGGAATGTATTATTTGGATTGTATATGGTCGATACGCTCACGAATTATTCAAAATTCGGATCAATTAATATATAAATGTTCGAAAATTTAAATGAGACACCTTATAAGCAATTCGTACTTGAGTCAAGATATCAAAACTGCGATTAATTCAACTAAAAAACTGAATCTAACAGACAGATTTTTAGAAAATTTTATAGATAGAGAAGGAAGAAAAGTAACAAATTAACCCTATCATAAACTATTTATACTAGTCGTATTTATCCTCTATATACAAGTGTACATAAGCTCTATTAATTGCACTACCATTCCTCGTCCAGTTTTTCCATTTACTCCTTAATAAAGCAGCACTCATTTTGTAAAATTGGAATATCTTTAATAACATAATATAATTTAATTACAACTTCGGTAGATACATGTAGAGCAAAAGAAACTTTTCAAATTTAAGATTGGTAGTAATTGTTTTTTTTTTTCCTTATTAACTAAACACCTAAGGACAATGGGTTGTTTAGTTTTTTTTTTTTTTAATAAAAAAAAAGTTTAAAAATTATATGAATGAGTTGGATGAAATGAGAGTATTAACTGCTCGAACCACTGATACATATAATTAATTGATTTAATAAATAATTTGGAAATTGTGTGATATCCACCAAACCACCAAATGAGGCTAATAAGAAGTGGATCAACCAAAATGAAATGGTTCGGAAATGATAAAATGATGAAGTTTTTACTGGAATCATAAAAAATGATGCCTCTAAAGAATATAACGTGTCCGCGTTTTGACACTACTAACAGGAAAATTGCACTATAATTAACTCAATTTATTTTTTAGGTGTTTTTACATAAATATCCTAATAAATTTAAATACACTCTAACAAATGACATTTATTTAAAACAAGTATTAAAAAGTCACTTTTTAGTTATAAACTAAATATAAATAATTTATAAATATATTATAGACATTCTGTAAACAAAGTATAAACTGAAGGAAATCAAGAAAAATTCAATAATAATTTAATTAGAATTATAGTCCAATTACAAGTAGAATGCTTTATACAAATTATGTTAGGAATATTTTAATAGTATACCTATAAATACATGTACAATACATAGAAAAACAAACAACACAATTTCTCAAAATCTCTCTTCAATTTCTTCAATTCTCTATGATTTGTTTCTTTATGGTATTAGAGCTGGTTTGTCAATCAATTTAGATTGATTCAATCTCAGCTTCATCATCTACCAGAGCACCTGTTCTGTTTTGAGATAATGGCATAACCGATGGTGGGAGTGTGAGCTTTGGCCAAGAAAGAGCCTCAACAGAGATGTTGACGGCTCAACTGGCAACTCTGCTTTAAAATCTGCCATCATAGACCAAACAACAACAATCAATCATTCATCCAGTAGTTCTCAATGAAAAATTGGGACATAATAATTACTCCCTTTGGGCTCATTTGATGAGAATGGTCATCGGAAGCAGAAGGAAGCTAAGCCATATCACTGGAGTTCCAACTACACTTAAAAAAGGAACTGAAGAATATACACAGTGGGAGCAGACAGATTTAATGGTATGCTTCTAGATGTTAGATAATAAGGAATGCGACCTAGTCGCCAACTACTGTGAATGCCCAACAACCAGAGACCTATGGAATGGTCTCCGGAACACGTACAACAAAAGACAAAAGGGCTTCCAGATTTATGATCTCACAGTTAAAACAAACAATATGAAAAGAGGAGAAGACATCATAGAGCAGTATTTCAATAACCTCCAGCAAATTTGGAGAGAGATTGAAACCAAGCAACCAAACCCAATGGAATGCAATCGGGATATAATAATATTCAACAAACTGAGATCAGAGTCAAAATTTTACCAATTTCTTGCAAGAGTAGGGAATGAGTTTGATTCTAAGAAGAGGGATCTGTTGAAAAGGGATCCAAAACCCACACCAGAAGAAGTTTTCAGTGTCATTCGAACAGAAAGGGACAAAAGCCTCATCATAGGATCTGAGCTTTAGTCCAGCGGGCCATCATAGGCATCAGCCTCAAGGATCGGGGCTGGATAGAGTGCCAAGCCTCCAGGCAATAAGGCGGTGGCTGGGAACACTCAAATAAAAACAATTGGTACTGGTTACGCCACCCAGCCACGCTCAGGGTTTGAAAAAACTTTCCTGTTTTCATCATCATCGTGCGGCGGCAGCTTTGGTGACAGGAACAAGATCAAGTGTTCCCACTGTAGGAAGTTTCGCCAGAGAAAAGAAGAATTCTTTGAACTGATTGGATATCCAAAAGGGTAAAGATCCAACCAGAGACAAGGCAGAAGAGAAGAGTCTAGAGAATCTATGGGTACTAACAGCAACCGAAGCATTGGCTTCAGAGCGAGGGCTATAGGTACAGAAAATAGCGAAACAGAAGGAGAAGAAGGAAGTGGCAGTAAGACATCTAACCTAGGGTTAGTATTCTGTAACCCTAGCACAGGGAGAGAAAAGAGTGAAATGCCAGAAAAAGGGCGAAATAGGAATGGACGCGGCGCGTCTTTTGGGGCCGAAACTGAAGGTTATAAAGGAGGGGAATTTTACAGAAACAGGCCCTCCATTTATAACCTAGACCTTAATCAGTCCAGAAGATGTGATGATGATGCAGACAGACCCAAATCGAATGTAAACCTAGAAATTGGACCGATTGAAAAAAACAGAAGATGGCTCCTAGACTTGGGTGCCACGGATACAATGACATACGATCAAAAAGACATAATTGAACAGTCAAACACAACTAGGACAATTATTCAAAATGCTAATGGTGATCTATCCGCAGTTTGTAGAGCTAGATGTGTAGAAATCACACCAACACTTAAACTAAAAAACTGTCTTTATGTTCCAAAATTATCATGTAAATTATTATCTATAAGTCATGTTACTAGAGAACTAAATTGCATGATATTAATGCATCCAAATTTTTGTCTGCTACAGGATATTCAATCAAGGAAGCTGATTGGGCGTGGCACTGAGCATGGAGGACTATACTATGTTGATGAGGTGGCTTACTACGAAACTGCAACACTGACTCATGGGACTGTTAGTAAGCAACAATGGCTGTGGCACCGATGGTTGGGACATCCATCACAAGAATATCTCCATATGTTATTTCCTACAATATTTTCCCAGAAACAAGTTTTTTCTTATGAAACTTGTATTTTGTCTAAGAGTTATAGATAGTCATATCAACCTTCAAACACTAGAACAAAAATTATTTTTTCCTTAATTCATTCTTATGTGTGGGGCCCTGCCCCAAATTCTGGTTCTTGCATGAATAGCACTGATTTTAAATATTTTGTATTGTTTATGGATGATTGTTCACGAATAACATGAATTTACTTTCTTAAGAATATATTAGAAATTGCTTCTAAATTTATTGCCTTCTATGAAATGATTCAAACACAGTATCATAAAAAGATTCAAATACTTAGATATGATAATGAGAGAGAGTTTATAAATTCCACTATGTAAAATTTTTTTAGAGAACGAGATATGATTCATCAAACCTCGGTCTACATACCCCTCAACAAAATGGAGTCGCTGAACAAAAAAATAGAATTATTCTTGAAATGACTCGTTCAATTATGATTGAATCTCATGTTTCTACCTTTTTTTGGCCTGAGGCAGTAGCAACCTTTATTTACCTTTTAACCGTCTTCCAACTAAACCCATGGGGTTTGAAACCCCCATCCAGAAACTTTCACAACGTTTCAGTGTGCCCTCTATGTTGACCCTTAAACATGTTGAAGTAGATAGACATTTCATTAAGAAAAAACTAGAATAAGGAGTGATGACACTTCCGTATACTCGCTCAGAGGATTAACTTACTGATGTATTGACAAAAGCCGTAAACGGAACATCGTTTGAAGAAGTATGGCGCAAGCTAAACGTGTGTGATTCCACAGTTCAGCTTGAGGAGGAGTGAAGGAAAACAGAAAAAATAATTCAATATTATTAAGAAATTAGGAAACACAATCCAAATTGGATTATACAATATTTTGTTTTCCTACCTAAGCTAATGTTCTAACTTGTACAAGATTTAAATACTGAGTAGAATACTTGTATATAAACAATGTACAGATTACATAAAGATCAATGAACAATTCTTAATTCTTCTTAATTAAATTCTTCACGCCTCTCTTAACGCAATTGCTTCAGCAACATCTTTAGCAACATTTTTGAAAACTAGAAATTGCTTTAATGAAACAACTCTCAGGAGGATCTTCAACTGATGGAAGACAATATGTGATAGTTTATAAGGACTTGGAATCAAATAATACATCTTCGAAACTAATTGGTAATAAATAGAAAAAAATTTCAAAATGTAATGAATAGCATATTACCAAAAAAATTAACTCCAAAAATATCTTATTTGAAAATAAAATTTAAAATTATTAATTTCTTTGATCAACTGTTTGACCACCATCAGACTTCACTGGACTACCGCTGCTGCTAGTCCATCGACCATTGCCTCCGATTGCTAGACCACCACTATCGATAGTCGGATTGGATAAATGACTCATATGCTGGATAAAAATAAATGTTAAAATTTTTTCAAAGATGGAAATTTGAACTCATGACCTTTAAAGTCTTTTTTCCAATCCAATTCATCCACCATCGTAAACCCCAGGTAGATTCAAACATAATATGACAAATCCAGTCTTTTACTAATATTTCGAATACCTGTCCCAAATCCAAGTTGATTATGTTTCGCCCCTTCCTCAGAGAAAGATGATGAAACAATTCTCAATCATGATCCTTGCAGATCAGATCATCTATATAATGTATGAACAAACTTTCCACTATACCACAAGTCAACTTATGTTTCTTACATACATAAAATTATATAAATACATCATTGGATCTTCAGCCACCATCTCCAGCTAGCCAGTCGCCGGAATTTGACAGTCCAGTCATCGGACCACCATTAATATTTTATTATTTTATTTTTTATTATATTTAAAAGAAAAAAAATAAAGAAGGGTTAGAAAAATAAAAAAAAATGCTATTTATTACATTTCTTAAAATTTGTACTATTTAGTAAAAAACAAAAAATTAAAAAACGTGCTATATACTACCATTTCCCTAGTTTATATTTTATATATAAATGACAATCACTATTATTAAGTAAATTATTAATCTTATATAAATTTTGTAATTCCTCAATGTTAGTACGCTATTATCCGCTTTGGAACTGATGGGAGATAGGCTGAATGGCGAGCACACTTAAACTGGGAGTTTTGTTCCAACTCTCCAAGCCATCTGAGTTCATATTAATATAAGGTTTTATTTTCAATCATATTTAATATAAGGTAAGGTCAAACCTTGTATTCAGTAATTTTTCCTTGTGGTTAGCCGAACTGAGATTTGTCTATACTCAAACTAAGTTACACTTAACTAAAATTTTCAAAAGATATCGCAACCATGCAATTCAAGTTTTATTATCACACAGAGTCTAATGAAGTCCACACATTATTTGAAGAAACGCTCATATACATGATATATACGTAACCCACACCATACCATTCACGAGTTGACGTCAAAATTCATCCCTTATTTCACACACACACACACATATATATATATATATATATAAGCTTAGCCGCTTCCATTGTTACCATATTGACTCCTAGGAATATAATGGTGATCATTTTCTTTGTCACTATCGGTTTTCTTGTCAACTTCATCTTTGTAGTCATGATTAACCGGCGGCCGGCCTTCGATTGGCAAGTTGTCTGGTTCATAATAAGCAGACAATTCTTTTCTGTTATTCGTGGCCATGCAATATCCCACCATTATCATCAAGGTCAATCCAATTATTACACTTCTCATTTTCTTCAGTTGATTGATCTTTTTTTCTTCTCCAATCTGTAAGCAAACAAAAAAACAAATGTATGTAAGAAATAAATACTTGATAATGCAAAAAAAAAAAAAAAAAAAAAAAAACTGTGGATGTTCAATTCTCTTACCAAATGAAATTGCAGTGTGTGTGAAAATCGTTAAGGCTGTTTATATAGAGAGGGGATATGACCAATAAGGGTTGATATATTCTTATTATTAATAATAAATTTTGTTATATGGAATGTCCACTATACGAATAATTATTACATGGATTGACTACATAAAGAAAATAGTAATTAATTACTACAGGGTTCCGACTAAACCGAAGTAGATTCTAGAAAATTAAAGTCGGATAATCCATCAAACAAATAAAAAGATAATAAAAAATCGTATAGAGGTTATTTAGAAATAAGTTAATGTTTACATGTTCAACAATCAAAAGTCTTTTAATGATTTTCTTGATTCAAACATTTACACCAATCTATGTTTGAGAAAGAAATAAAACTGATATTCATTTCTGTGGTTAAAGAGAATAATAAACTTCAACATTAACTCTATTAAGCAAAGAAAACATTTTGTATATTGATGTTATGTTTTGCACTAGGAATAGGAAAGTCCACCATTAAACATATTTCTCATTTGTTCACTCATCCATTAAGTCAGATAATTGTCAATGCAGAGGCAATTAGTTTTCTTTTTCAACTTTATTATCATTTAAGATTGGGATATTTTGTGAAAAAAAACAGTAATTACTTTGGAGTAGTTTTTTATACTACCCCTTTTAAATATATATATATATTTTTGGTTATAGATAAATATTCAATTTTGATTTGAAATATCCCTAATGCACCTCTGCAAGTGTTGTTTTAACTTATGAATAAGGGTACAAGAAAATAGACTGTCAGCCCCAATTTTTATCGAGAAAGCTGTTTGAAACTAGTTACAAGTTTTGTTTTGTTTGGTAAAACTAATTATTTTGATAGCGTTTTAACTGTCTATATAGTAGTTTACTAATCACTAACAACTAAACATTAAGTGGTTTAGATTTTTATAAAACACTATACTAACATCTAAAACTAACTAAAATGTTACATCATCAAACACTTTAAAAGAGAGTGTTTATGATTTTAATTAATCAAAGCATTAACCACTAATTTAACTATTATTACTAAACATACCCATTGAAGCATGAAAAAAATTGTATGCATGTTGTAAGGAAGATGCTACACTTTATTTGGACAAACAAAAAGTGAAAAAATTGGATGCAAAGAATAAAGCTATTCGCTGATTTAACAAGCGTAAGTGAGCAGTATTAAATATTTTTGGGAAAAAATTTGAAGAAACCATAATAAAGTTCTTTTCTTTTTTATTGCATCCACTTTTAATAAAGTTATGTAAATTAACATAAAATTTTGACATTGTGAAACAGTTTGATTATTATTATTTTAGAACTAAAAATATAAAAAGTTATGCTACCTATGATTATATAAAGTAATTATAAAAGAGATAAAGATATAAAAATTATAAAAAATTAATTTTAGGTAATTAGAATTCGTTAATTATAATTATTTAGAAGTTTTATTAATTACAATTAAATAACTAAGGTACAATGTTAAAAATTAAGTTACAGATATTATCCAAGATATAAATATAAATTTAAAAAAATAGAAAAATTGTAAAAAAAAGGATTGAGGAAGATATTAACTAAGATATAATACAAATTTTTTTAAAAAAAATAGAAAAATTGTAAAAAAAATTGAGGAAATGGTTGAATGTAGAGATCTTCTAAGAAATTACTCATGACGCTCTTTAATATATATTTAAGATTAAGATAAGATATTATAATGAGGAGAATTTTAAATTTTTAACTTAACAAATTTCAATTTAACGCAATTTAATTTCTGAAAACACCATTTTTAAAAGTCTTAGTTGACCCATCCATGAAAATCGTGTGGAATTGTAACATAATTTGTCAGTTGCAAGAAGAACATAAATCATGAATTGTAATTTTAGTGAGTCGCATATTTAATAAGTATAAAATACTATAAATTAAATTTGTAATATCAACAATTTCATAAAAATAATTAATAACATCAATATGCACGTGCTTATATCATATGATTCCATTTAATTTGGTTGTGACTCATCAAGCCAAGTACTGCTTGAAGATTTTATATATCATGTATCATATGACTGGGTAGTATAACGTTCCTGTATGACCCGAAGATCCATTTGTATAATCGTATATTGACCCGTAGGTTCTGTCTACAAAATTATATAATGACTCGTGGGTTCCAACTATAATAATTTACAAATACAAAAGGTCAAAATGACCACAACTTCTTTATTAAGTCCTGTATGAATACTTTTATATAACATCTATATAATATCAGAAACAGAAAATCAGAGATTCAAATTTAACAGAATTATCAAATACAAATAACACTAATCTAGAAGGAGTTAAAGTAGGGAATTTGTTATTTGTACATACTATAAATACATGTAGCAGAATTGAGGAAAATCATTGAATAAAAGTAAAGTATTCTGTTCTTCATCTTTGTTTCCATTTGTTAACATGGTATTAGAGCTGGAATTTGGTCACAGGACCTAAATTCAAAGTGCTCATCATCTACACACAGCTTACCTGAGAATGGCAGAAAGGTCTCCTTCCTCGTCAAGGACAACTGAAACAGGAGACTCACCAAATCCAAACCCCCTTATCATGAGTCAGCTTTTGGATTTTTTCCAGAACATCAACCTCAATTCAAAGACAACCGAAACCAACAATTCAGCCATGATCATTTCAACAAACTGAACGACCACAATTACACAGTTTGGTCGAGGCTCATGAGCCTGGCTATCCGGGGCAGAGGACGGCTCAGCTACATCACTGCCCCTCCGCCACTTCGGACCGACCCAACGTATCAACAGTGGGTTCAGAATGATTCCATCGTGATTACGTGGATCATTGAAAACATCGAAACAGACCTGGTACACCAATACATCAATTATCCCACCGCAAGAGAATTATGGTTAGGGATTGAATTAACTTACAGTTGCGGAACCGATACTCTCCAGATTTTTGACCTGGTTATGAAGTCGAATCAAATGAGACAGGGAGATCTACCTTTAGAGAGATACTTCAGCCAGCTCCAGGCAGTTTGGAAGGAGATCGACAGACGACTGCCTAACCCCATGACGTGCCCAGAAGATGCCAATACGTACAACAAACTGCAACAACAAAACAGGCTTTATCAGTTTCTCGCCGGCGTAAAGATTACATATGACGCCGATAGAAGGGATCTCCTTAGACAAGATCCGTTTCCATCGGTAGAAAACGCATATACCGTTCTAAGGAGAGAAGCTGCCAGGAGGGAAATTATGGGAGATGATCTCTCTCGACCATCACTGAGTGAGGTACCCTCAGGCATAGGGAGTGGTTTAGCCTGTCGGTCAGAACCAGTCAAAAATCTGACCAGAGCATCATCCCGACGTGATGGTAAGGACAAAGCCCAGTTGTAGTGTTCCTATTGTGGGGGAATGAGGCATACGAAGGAGAGCTGTTTCAAACTGATAGGGTACCCAGAATGGTAGCCGGACCAAAAGAAGAAAGGGACGAAGGCTATCACCACTACAACAACGGCGGGCGACCCAAAGGCCACCAGCACCGAAGGCAACAGGCGCAGCAGTGGTAGTGCGCCTGTTAGGGTTTCTGACGAAGAAGAGCAAACAGGCGAAGACGTGAGAGAAATGGAAGGAGTGGGAAGGCAGAAAGACGGCTTGGGTAAGTCTGGACAGACGAGAGGGGAATTAGGGTTAGGGGAATTTGGGGATTTTAGAAATAACCCCCCAGATTACCCTTCTTCACCTATCCACCCCTCTTGTTTTAAAAATTATGACCGAGGCTCAAAAATTGTTGAGAAGTCACAATTAAACCCAGGCAGTTGTGGATCCTTACTTAAACCTAAAATGGCATGTGTCACTTTAAATAATTGCCAAAAAAAGGATAAAAATAAATGGATACTAGATTGTGGAGCCACGGATACTATGTCTTATGACATTTCCGATTTCCAGTCTCTAATAAAGGCTCACAAAACATGTATCCAAACTGCAAACGGAGGGTATTCACCGGTTGAAGGAGTAGGGGCTATTGCAATTAACCCAACACTCCGGCTAACGAATTTCCTTTATGTTCTGAACCTGTCCCACAAGTTACTGTCTATTAGTCATGTTACAAAGGAGCTCAACTGCAAAGTTTTAATATATCCTACATTTTGTGTTTTACAGGATATCCGGTCGGGAAGATCATTGGGCGTGGTTCTAAGCATAACAGTTTGTATTACGTTGATGAAATGGATCAACAAGGCACTACATCGCTTGCCTACAGAACAGTTGATCAGCAGATTTGGTTATGGCATCAGCGGTTGGGACATCCATCACCTGGATACCTAAAAGTCCTATTTCCCCAGTTTTTTAGCAATAATAATAAAAATTTTCCAGTGTGAAACGTGTATCCTAGCTAAGAGTCATCGAAAACCTTTTCCCACAACAAACACTAGAGTTGACAGTCCATTTCTGTTAATACACTCGGATGTTTGGGGACCAGTACCTGGGACTAGTAAACATGGTTATTCTTATTTTGTTCTTTTTATTGATGACTGCACTAGGATGACTTGGGTATACTTTCTGAAACAAAAATCTAAAGTTTATGAAAATTTTATTCTTTTTTATAAATTTGTTCAAACCTAGTTTCAGAAACAAATTAAGACACTTAGATCAAACAATTGGGGGGGGGGGGGGGGGGGAATTTTTAACCCAGACCATGAACAAATTTTAACAAAAACAGGGGAACAAAACCCAAAAAACTTGACCCAACACCCCCCAAACCCACCACCCTCCCCCCCACCCCCCCCCCCCCCCCCACCCCCCACACACCCCCCACCCCCCCCCCCCCCCCGGGGGGGCCCGATTTGTTAACCAGTCCATGAAGCAATTTTTCAATGAACAGGGTCTCATACACCAGACTACGTGTCCATACACACCCTAACAAAATGGAGTGGCAGAGC
>CANUEY010034778.1:0-11283 GCA_948099555.1 Croton setiger
GTTACAATGTGATTATCCAAGGATGTCTCCGATCTAATGATACGCATATGGCAGATAAGCTAATCGATGAAATGGTTGGTAAGGGATTTTCTGGAGATGCTGCCACAACGGAGTTGATAATGAATTTAGTTTTAGAAAAGAGGGATGATCCGCTAGTGAAAAAGCTTTCCTCTAGAAGATTTCAAGGTGAATTGTTGAAGTGAGATTTTAAGGTAGAAAGTTTGTTGTACAGTACTATGAAGTTCTTTCAATTTGTATAACTGTCACAGAAAGGCTCAATGGCAAGTAAGACTTGTTGGCTATACGTTCTCTGTTTTGTATATTTCTCCAGAAACAGCTATTTTATTGCATGTAAATGCAATGTTGTTGCTTACATTCGTTTACCATTTAGGCAGCGATCTATGTCTACTTATATGGAGAACGTTTATTTACTTCAATTTTTAGTGTGTGGTAACGTAGCCATTTTTTGTTATTTGTAATTATAAAACAACATTAGTATGTTTTGATGCATGGTAATCGTGGAATGGTTCAGTCCATTTCTGCAATTGGGAAGGCATAAGATGCGGCCACAAGCACAGACGAGTGACCTTCAAGCAAGAGGTTTGGTGGGTTCTCTATCTCCATGCATAGGAAACTTGAGTTTTCTTAGGGAGATTAGACTTCAAAACAACTCCTTTCATGGCCAAATCTCTGAATGTAGCTTTTAACCAATTTACTGGCACCATTACCATGGAGATTGGTAATATCTTGATGATAATAGATTATCAGGAACAATTCCATCATCCATAAGTAATCTGTCTTCATTGATTAGGCTTCATTTGGGAAATAACAATTTCATTAGGCTAATCCTAATTGGCCTAACATGTTATTCTTGCATTTTAATTAAAACTAAATTATCTGGTTCCATTCCTAAACAACTTTTTTAAGTTAAAAAAACTATCAGCTACTGAATTAAAAAAAACTCATCAAACATCTAAGTTATAGCTGCATGAAACAATTGCACTAAATGTCCTCCTACTCCTACTCCTTAGACCATGCACCAAACATGTGTTACGAAACGAATAGCAGAATGAGCTGTCAATGAGAGCAGATGTTTACAGTTATGGGATCCTGTTGCTAGAGATGATGATTGGAAGAAACCAACCGATGATGTTAGTGCTAAAGGCCTCAATATTCACAATTTTGCAAGGATACCGTTGCCTAACAAAGTGCTAGAGATTGTGGACTCAATTCTTATCATTTGTTCTTTGAATTCAATTTTGATCTCATATTCAAATCCTAATACAGAGAATTCTAAGAAAGTGGAGGAACCATCCTCTAGTGTGTTCAGTAACATGGACCAAATTAATACATGCATACAAAAGAGAAAAAACTAGCTAAACAAAACAATCATAGAAACGACTAAAACCAATTTTGTCATACTAACCAGAAAATGATCTAAGTTCTTACAAAATTTTAAAGGATCTAGCCACTATTTTACCGAACTTGAGTCAAACAGTCCCTCTCCTGCAAAAAAGAAATATCAACAAAAGATTAAGGAGGAGAAAAGAGAATTACTTTTTCGATCTAAGTAAATATAAACTGGAAACAAGTAATATATCTTGAGTATCAATTGTAGCCTTATTAAAGAAGATTCGTGTCATCCCATCCTACATGGCACAGAGAAAATAAAACTTACGCAAATCCTCAAAATCAATATCTTTGGCAGTGGCATTTCCACTTGTTATAAGGCGAACTTGCCCTGCAATGTACAAATAACAGGTTAGAGCATGTTAGGATAGAAGAGTACCAACAAAAATAAAATAATAACAGCAAATAAATTCTATTCAAGAGATTGTTTAAGTTAAGTCCATCACAAAACTAGGGTTGCTACCAAATTAACTTTCTAAGTTTCTAGATATTGATCCCGTCATCATTCAAAAGCGGACATAAAGGTACAGACTAGAACTCCCCAAGTAACAAAATGAATGAGAGATAAGATTGTAACAAGGGAATTGTTTTCGTTCTATTAAGTGTGATGTCTTCACACTAAAAGAAATGCAAAAGTCGAGAACTTAGGCCAAATACTACAAAATGGTGACAATGAACATGTGAAATATCATTTATGTCAATGAAAATATCTTGTAATGACAGCTAAGAACAGAAAAAAGATAATCCAATCAGAACCAAAAAAAATTAAGACAGTATAATAAATCTTTAAAAGACGCACAATCCATGAGATTAAAGTACGAAGACACCAAATGAGCGTAGGTGCTATAGCCAAAGAGACATACCATCGCGACGAACACAGATCTCTGGAATGTTTTTAATTTGACCACTTACACTATCATTGTAGACTCTAGTTTCAATGTCACCCTCAACATAAACGGATGAACTGCAACAAAAATACATTCATGAGACAAAAGACCAGCTTCAGGTAAAATAACTCCCTTGCTTTTTCCTTCCCTCGCAAAAGAAAAACGAACTTTATTAAGAAATCAAGACATACTCCTTTGCAAGCTGTTGAACAGCATAAGCTCCAAGCGTATCATCATGCACAGCAATTCGATGCCACTGGGCAGGTTTTGGCAAGCCCTTTTGCTTTATAATTCTTTGGTCAAACAAGCCTCCAGTTCCAACAGTAAACACCGTTACTGTTCGACCATTCCTTAAAATCTTCTGCACAGGAGCTTGCCCAATTTTCCCACAGATGATTGCCTGCATAAAATCACTGCAAGTGAAAAAGGATCACAGAATAGAGAATAAAACGTTTAATGCAACCGATTGTCTAGAAATTTAAGCTGTTGTTCACTTGTACTATACTAATATTTTCAAAAATTAACATTCAGTAACTGAAGACTAGACATTAAATACCTTATAAACACCTCGAAAACCCCAACCTTTCTTAGGATCAACACCTTGGAGTCGCATCTCAGGCTTTTCACCAAGAACATCATCAAAGTCCTGATCCAACTCATCACCATTTCCTCCATTAGTCGATGCAGTTGAGTACCATGATCTCAAGCTTCGTCGCAAAGCCACTGCTACAATCACACACCACACAAATACCCAAAGAAAAACCAACTAAATTGTCAAATGAAAACACCCATTTCAATTAAATCTTCAAAAGATACAAACTTTACTAAGATTTTTTATTACCCATTTTATTATCCATCACCTGTTCGATAGATGTCTCTAAGAACAAAATATTTCAACAGGTGCAAATTAAGCACGACTACTTCAAGAATACCAATTTCACATATATAATTGTAAACCATAAATAATTCATACAAATAAGCACGAATATAGAAATATGCATACACACACAAGAGAAGAAGGAAAGATGACCTGCAGGTGAAGTAGGCGCTGTGGAAGAAGAAGAAGAAACTCTAAAGAGCTTAGCTAATCTGATAGCAGGCGAAGTCATTTTTAGCGATTCGAATCTCAGTTCTTCGATTTAACCCTTGAAGGTTGCACACAAAGGAGCTGCGCGCGCCAGACGAGTAATAAAAGAGTTGCGCTTGAGAGAAGTACGAATTGAGGGAAAAAAAAAAAAAAAAAAAAAAACCCAAGTAAATAGATAAAAAGTAAATAGCAGATATATTTTTGAAAAATCCTAAAATACCCCTATATTCCATCTCTGCCTCCTCTCCCCGTGGCCCCTGCAGCAGCAACGAAAATAGCAATGGCAACCACCTCCTATCCCTCTGTTTTCTTCGATTCTCAATATTAGCCAAAACCAACATTTCATTTACGAATTTCATTGATTCGGTTCTAACTCGCTATAAAATCAACACTCCTCGAATGTCTGTCAACTTAACAGCTTTGTTAACTGTTAGTCGATCGACGGATTCACCTTCGCAGTCGAAATTGTCGATCTTTTGCTCTGCGTCTTTGTATTATAATTCGATTTTACTGACCATTCACTAATTTTATTTAAAATCTCGATTTTAACTATCTTGAGTGAAACTGTTGTTGTCCTTGTCATGCAGTAAATTCATTTTATACTCTCCATGCAATGGCATTAAAATTAATAATAATAATAATAATAATAATAATAATAATAATAATAATAATAATAATAATAATAATAATTAGCACTAATTGTTTAGTATTATATTAGCTTCGAAGGTTATATAAGCACTAATTGTTTATTACTATAATAAGGTGTAGTCTAATTGACTTCTTATGTTTATTACCATAATATTAACAAATTTGTTTCATTTATGAATTTCATTATACTACAAGAGTTTGTATTTTATTAGTCTTATAATACAATATCGGACTGTAAAATACAAAATATTAAACTTAACAAACAAGATTTCTACTGTAATAAAAAAACAAAATCCTACTTGGAGAATAAGTTAATTAATTAATTAAAATTTTCTTTTCCATGTCCATTATGGATTTAGATTCCGCCACCGTATTATTATATACTATCCTATTCCTATATAAAAGAACCAAAAAAGCAAAAGCAAACAGCAAAAATAAGCCTGTAAACAAGAAAAAACTAGGACGTTGAGTTCAAGAAAAATAATAATGAAGCACTTCAAAGAAGAAGATGAGATGAAGAAAGACATGTGTTTGGATGAAGAAGAAGAGATGAAGTTTTTACAGAAGATTAAAGAAAAGCTTGAAAGCCATGGAGATGGTTATAAAGATTTTCTTCATGGTTGGAATTTATACAAGAAAGGGCATATGGGGAAGCATGATCTTTATTGCGAGGTGGTTTCTCTTCTTTCTTTTGTTAATTATCAAGATTTTCTTGATCAATTACCTAAATTGTAAGTGGGTTTATGGTAGATTTTGATTATGTTTCTGTTTTAATGATTTAAATTTTATTAGGTTTTGCATCTTTTTCCAGATTTAAGTGTTAGAGAGAAAGAGTTCTCTTCTCTCCCTCTTGCTTTCTTGATAATAATAATAATAATATTAATTAGTGTATTTATGTTTTAGCATGATTCTTGGGAGCACTAATAGATTATTAGTATTTAATTTTCTTTTGAAGACAGATTATTATTTAAATATGAGCTGCTGATCATTGACTAAAGATCAGTAATCAGTCTGCACGCTTGATTAATTATATACTTATTTAATTGTGTTAAATAAACTGTTGGTTAGGTCAAATGGTTCTGATAAATTCAATGGCAGTTCATGATTCAGAAAGAAAGTTTGAACCTGAACTGAATCTCAGAATCGAAGCACGGTTCCACAATTCGACTCCATTTAGTGACAGTTATAGTTCGATTTCAGTTGCAGTTCAATTTGATTTGAAACTGACGATTCCAATGGAACAAACTGAAACTGACCATGGCTAGATCTAAACCAATGAACCTAGACATGACAATGGGCCGAGTTGGCTGTTCGGCCAGCCTGCCAAAAGCCAAGACCGGCACGCCATTGAACCAGAGTCGGTCGAACCGTGACCGGAACCGGTCGGCGGGCCGGTTTAGGTTCAATATTTTTTCGAACCGTAATCGTTACGAACCGTGAACCGTTCAAACTGTTTAAATGAACCGCCGGTTAACCGTTAATTTTTTTTTTTAAAAAAAAAGGGATGAACTGCCGGTTCCGAACCGGCAGCTCACCGGCCGGGCAGTTCGGTGGGTCGGTTCCGATTCATCTCCCCTTCGAACCGTGGCCACCTCTAAATGAAACCTCAAGACTAGAAATACAATTTTAGAATACTGACATTATCAAAGATTAATTGTATAAGCCAGTCAACAAAAATGAAATTTTAATGAAGTTTAACAAAGAAAAGTTTCCATAGTAATAAAATATACAACTATTTTCTGCAAATTGAATGTGTTCAATAACAAAGGTTAGTGTAAACTTTCTTGTTAAGATCCAAATACAAAATTCGACTATATTCAAAAGATTAGTGTGTATAATCAGATGATGCTAATTCAAAAGATTAGCATGTATGATCAGATTAGGATGATTCAACAACAGGTACACTTGTATATGTACAGGTATAATTTTCTACCTCTGCACCATTTTCTTTGACCTTTGTCCATGAAACTTTCCACTTCTTGTAGAGACTGACCCTGTATAGGTAAAGAAAACAAAATCCATTTCAGAGATGCACGAGTGTGTGTGTGTGTGAGAGACAGAGATGCATGTATAATCAACAAGATTTGTTCAATTTTTAGCACATAATGAAATTTGGAGACCTAAACTGTATTTGAAACAGTACAACATGGAATTCGGTAATTCCGACTCTAGATGAGGGAGGGAGAGGAGGTGTTTTGCACACTCAGACAGCACATCTGGGTTTTGTGGACAGGAAGCAAGAGAGGGAATATTGCCAGGGAGAGCATATATGTGTGCTAATTAATGGTAGGAAATCTTAACTTCACTAACAAAGTAAACACCATTTCATCTCATTCCCAAGCAACTCAAATGCAGCAACACTTAACTGGGCAAAGACGATCTTTGAATGATAGTTTTTTTGAACCTTTTTAACATAATGGAACCTCATTAGACGTATAAGCAACTTTCTACAAGAAGCATTTACTGTGTATACACCATTGCAATGCATGGAAGCACAACAGGAATAATTGCATAAAGGGGTAAAACAGGTGGCTTGGAAAAACCTCTCTCTTTCAATACTCCGCTTCGCAAGCATAAGCATCAAGAAGACAGGAACCATTGCCGCACATAAATGCTTCAGAGTATGTCCACTGACAAAATGATGAGTCCATCTATATATTGGTTTATCTGCTGCTTCTTCCACCTTAGCTAAAAGATAAAATCCTGCAAAAATGCATACGAAAAATATTTCACTATCCTAATTTAGGAATAGCTCACACTTCACACACAGGAACTAAGTGGAGAAAATGAACCTGCTGCCCAAAGCCAATATGCAGAATGTGTATACATTGGAGGCAGCAAGATAGCCATCAGCGGAATAGCAATGCAGGGAACGAACTGAACCAGAGCATATGGGCGTAGATCATCAAAAAACCTGTAGGGATGATTTCAGTCAGAAATTGTTTCAAGGCCTTGTTTGTGAACGATACAAACGCTTCAATTGTAAATCCAAAATGATTGAGAAAGACGTAACTTTAAATCAGGATGATTATTATTCCTAACTTGTACGTTGTTATCACTACATCAGCATCAGTTACAGATTAACAAAGGGACAAGAAGGTCAAAGAAGATTATATTATTAATGAAAATTTCTCTAATTTGGAGTATTCTTTATCTATGACTATACGGACAGTTTAAACAGTCAATAGGCTTTCATATTCTAAGTAAGATGCAGTAAGAATTATAGTATCTCTCCTAAAGAAACCACTCATTGCCTAAACAAAGAAAATCCAGGTCAAAACAGGATGTACAGATGAAAAGAAGCTTAAGGAACAAAAGCATAAGGGCTTACCTCCAATACGCAATGCTAACAATTCCAGCCAAAATTAAGGGTAGGATAGATATTGTTCCCTTTCTCTCATCAATTCGTTCAATGATAAAAATTGCTATGATCGAAGTGAATGCAACCGTCATCTGCATTATTGGTGGAGAATTAGTAACTCCAAATATGAACACAGTCATCTCACAATATAAGCATTAAAACATCAAACTAATAATTAAAAAAAAAAGCATTAGAAACCCACTGGAAGGCGATCCCACACAAGACGAGCATCATCAGGCTTGAGATGGTAGTATCCAGAGCCAAAAGCAACAGCAGCCACACCAAGGAAAAAGCAAGTCCAACCCCAAAGCTCACCTTGCAAGCTTTTATTATGCAAAATAAAATTTTAAAGCAATAACACAATGAGCAACCCAGAAACACAAATCAAAATCCACATAATATTAGCTCTGCAATATTGAGATTTAGGTTCAAATTGAAGAAATGATTGAATATGAAACATACCTCAGCTTAAAATAATTCTCATAAAAGCAAAGCACAAGTCCAACAACACCAACAACAAGGAAAGGGAAATTCGAAATCACATTCAAAGTATTGGGAATTCCTGAATCAAAGATCATAAAAACAAATTAAAAAGTCAAATTCATAGAGCAACGAACAGATTAAAAACCCAAAAACAGAATCTTACAAAAGACTGTAACTTTACAACTTCAAATTCAATAAACAAAAAAAAAAAGAGTAATTGGGTAATCCCAAAAAGAAAATTTGATTTTCACCAATTTGAATATCTATTGAGTACCCAGTTGAAAGCTACAAATAGATAGAAAGAATTAAGATGAATAGGGTTTAATTACCGAAGAATTCGCGTTTATCAGCGAAATCGTGGTATTCTTCAGACTGAGGGATAGTTGGAGTGACAATCATCAGCACTACGAAGCAGATAATCGCTACTCCCCATGCGTAAAAGGTGCGTTTTCGCATATTTCTGCTTCACTTTCTTTCTTTTCTGTGAGTCGAAACAAGGAAAGAAGACGAGACGAGAAGAAGAAGTAGAAGAAGAAGAAGAAGAGCAGAAGAAAGGTCGCTGGAATTCAAGGAGATAAACTAAAAGCTTCAATTTGGGAACGGGGAGACTTTTGAGAAAGAAAAAATTGCTTCAATTTCAGGCAATTTTTTGTTATTTATTATTTTTTAAAAAATCATATTCAAATAATAATAATGAAATTGTATGAATATTTAACGTTGACTTTTCTATGGTTAATGATAAATTATAAATAATCCCAAAATTATGATTTTAACAAACATTGTCGTACAGTTTGTCCAGCAAATATATTTTTGAGGGTAGGCTAATAATAAAAGTATATTAAATTTATTCTAAAAGTATATATTTAATTAACATTTTAGAAAAAAATAAATCAAATGGGAATGACGAGAAATGCAACTTACAAGACAAGATGAATCACAAATCGTGATTAGGCATGACTAAAATAAGAATTTAGACAGATTAGTGGATTAATAATTTTAATTATGTACATTAGATCTCTTGCCTTTTGTCATTGCATTGTAATTTGTCACTTTCAAATTGTTGACAAAGTAGTCCTTTTGATGAAAATATTCGTACAAATTTGATGAAATCATATTATTATTATTATTATTATTATTATTATTATTATTATTATTATTATTATTATTATTATTATTATTATTCATTTAATTTAAAATTATTATACATTTATATGAGACCCTACATAAGAATTAAAATTAATCCGTACTTATAATCCCCACATTCTTGCTTTTTATTTTATTGGTGTACATGTATAGGTAGTCAAATCACTTTCTAATTATGTTTAAAAAAATAAATTCTGATTGTCAGATTCAATTATGGCGGCTGTTATAATTTTTTTTAAAAAAAATCAATAATCATATTTAAAAGGGTAAAATCACATTAAATAGCATATGTACATGTTTTTCCAAACATGCTATTAGGCATTGAATTTTTATCTTGTATTAGCAAACCGGTTAATCGAGCTGAAATTGATTCGAACTAATTGATTTTTGGTTAACCGAATGTATTAAATGAGTAATTAAAATCGAAAATTTTTTGGTTAATCGAAAATTCAAAATCAAAATTTTCGATTAATAAAAAATAAAACTAGATAACCGATCGGTTAATCGAACTGAACCGTTCGGTTTTCGAATAACCGAATGCACTAAATGAGTAACTGAAATCGAATTTTTTCGATTAACCGAAAACTGAAATCGAAATTTTTTGTTAACCGAAAACGAAACTAAATAACTGATCGGTTAACCGAAATTTTGAAAATACGTTATGAAAGGGTTGTGCAAATCGGTTAATCAAACCAAAACCGAAGTAGAAAGAAGAAAGAGAGGAGGAAAAAAAAAAGATTTCCAAAACGACGCCGTTTTAGATATTGAAATTTGGTTTTTCGATTAACTGAAATACCGAAAATTTTAGAAGTGATAATTGAAAACCAAACCGATTTTTTCGGATTCCGAAAAACAAAAAACTATCAAAATTTCAGTTAACCGAACCGAAAACTTCATTTCTGTTTCGGTTCTAATCAAACTCTACTCACCCAATATTATAAACTAATGATTATGTGAAGGTTATATTTGCATTTATTTCTAACCTATATCCAAAATTTAAAGTTAGAAACTAGTAATATAAATAATCAAGAGATATAATATATAAAATTTATAGATCTAATTATGATGTTTTAACATTATGTTATATTTTTTAAAGAGTATAAATGTTCAAGATTAACAAACTCTCCTATTTATTATGGAACACAAATTACAAATATTCCAAATAGTAGACAAGAATAAGCATAAGTGATACACAAACTAAATCTAAGAAGAAGACTGATATATTACAAGTCATATATATATATATATTAATATGAGATCCTACAAAAGATTTGTAGGGTCTCTTATTAATATATACGGCTAATTACACTTTTCATAAATAACAAATTTACAATATCAAACTCAAACTAATACAATCTCGAACCTGAATAAAATTTGGACCGAGTTACAATCCGAACTCCATTCAACCTTACTATTCAAGTTGCCACATTGGCTTATTCATTAATCTGAACAGGCTCCTTAACCCTCTTACATACATAATGTTAGGGTTATCATTCATAACATAAAACACCACTCCATATTCAACAACCTCAGGATTTTTATTTAGACCATAAGCCTTCACAAATTTTTGCCATTCAGCTAGTAGAAGAGTTGGCTTCTTATACCCATCTTTACGCTTAGATAGAACAAATGACCGTAGCTGGTTATTGACGTCGAACGCTGGAAAATCTCTCGTATGCCCTTGATCGATTGGGAAACTTTGAAGTATTTTTGTGGGCATCGTGAACTGACATTTGATGTCAGTTGGTGTGAGTTGCTTGCTCAAGACTATGTTTGCATTTGGAATATTCAGATTTAGCTGATTCATGGTGGGGAATATAGGTAGGGATGCGTTAGTATTAGTGTGTTTTAACTTGTATTTTTATAGACAAAGAAGCTATAAGATTCATTAAAGTGATTCCATATAACAAAAATGGGTCCATCAAGCCACTTGTGCTCATCATTTTTGACTTTAATGCATCAGACTACTATCTGGGTGGGTCTCAGTTTGTCACATTTCTTATTTGGTTTTTTGGATGGTCTCATGTAGTCATTTATTTGTCTATTCACTAAGAATCGGACATTTGTCTATTCACCAAGAGTTGTACATGAAAAATTGAGGACGAATCTTTTTTTTATTTTTTTATTTGCCTCGTTCTTTATTCAAATGGTCGGTTTTTTTTATTATTATTATAAAAGATAGTGCGATTAAATTAAGTGAATTTTATATAGAAAGTAAGTAGTATAAAATTTATAAATTTAAATTTAAAAGGTGGTATATATAT
>CANUEY010034815.1:0-12629 GCA_948099555.1 Croton setiger
CATTAACATGCTTGCTTGATCTTGGATCCTTCTAGAAACTTCCCCTTGAGCCCATGAGTTCAACCTAGCTTGAAATCTCTTAGCCATGTTCCTTGTGATAGGTCCATTGGCTAGCTTGGGTGGTTCCTGGCTTACATCACTTGGAAATGAACAACATTTGTGTCTTGGATCTGAATGACTTATCTGAAGAGATTGATGCCATAACTCGAAGTGGAAGGCAGTATAAACCCATTATCTTGGACAAAATTCCGAACCAACCAAGGGGAGCAACCCCTGAACCAAAAGAGGACCCAGTCCTAACCTAGTTAAAGAAAACCCAAGCAAGAATATCCATATGGGAACTTCTAACTTCATCTTTTCCTCATCGCCAAGCTCTTTGCAAGGCGTTAAGGCAACTCTAATCATTGGTTGAAGTAAGTTCGAAGACACTTATGGCTACTTTAACCCAAGCTTCTAAAATGCAAAACATTGGGTTCTCAGATGAAGATCTCCCAGAAAATAAGTAACCATAATGAAGCCCTATACATCACAGTCCAAACCAGGGATAAAACTGTACCCATGGTGCTTATTGATAATGGGTCAGCTCTGAATGTATGCCCTTTGAGAGTAACCAGCTGTTTGGGTCTGGAGGTTTTTGATTTTACACCTTCTGACCAAATAGTAAAGGCATATGACAACACCCGAAGAGAAGTTTTAGGAATTGCTACCTCATCAGTCACTATGGGGCCATCTAAAATGGAAATCCCTTTCCAAGTCATTGATGTCCCTACCAGCTTCAATCTCCTCCTTGGAAGGCCATGGATACACCAAGCCATGGCTATACCCTCTTCTCTACACCAAAAAGTCAAGTTCCCTTACATGGAAAAGATCATAACCATTCAAGAGGATAACTATAGCCAGCTTAGAAACACCAAGGATCAGTCTCTCATTGAGGTTAATCCTAAAAATTCAAGTATAACCCTGTCTGGATTCCAGTATGACACTATCCAATTCATAGAAGGCGGGGTATCAAATCCTTATGTTCTCTTTGATTTTGGGGCACTACAATTCAATTGCATAGTGAAGTTGATGCTGAAGATTTCCTACCTACCCGGAATGAATATGGCTAAGTCTGGGAAAGCCTACCCTTCACTGCCTGCCTGGGAAAGTCTAGTTGCCAATGGTACCTTCGGTTTGGGTAATGAGCCAACAGAAGAAGACCTGCTGGAAATGGACCTCAAACCTCAAAGAACCCTTGATTCACGGAAAAGGGATATCATAATGCGTCCCTAATTTAGAACCCTCAATAGCTATTTTGTCAAAATGGAAACAACAATTCCTTATTGTGGTTTCCAAGAGCCATTTTATTGCCCTAAAGCCCAAAAGATGCTACTGGGAATAGAACTTTTTGCTGATGTACTGATAAAAAACCTGAAGATCCTTTCATTCAACTCATGGAAGACTATATGCAACTTAGTCTCTTTGATGAAGTTGCGGTAATTTCAAATTCTGAAGAGCTCTCGAATCCAATCTACCTGATCAAGTCGACTCAAGAACCTCTGGCCAATTTGTATACTGAGAAGGAACAGTTCGTCATCCAACCCAGTATCAACCCAAGTCCTGAGTCTATCCATGTACAACTCAAGTCAAATCTCCCTGATTCAAATCTCGAGTCTGATGTAACTTTTGAAGATGATTTCCTCTCTTTCAATAATAATACACAAACTTTTGATTATCTCGTTTGTCAATCTTCCCAAGTACATTCTAGCAAAAATAAAGAAAAAATAGAAATAAAAGAAACAAAAGAACAAATAATAATTGGCAAAGAAAATGAACATACAAACATTGCATGTGATTGTACATATAAAGATCAAATTGCTGGGTGCCTCAAGAAGTTTGCCGATTGCTTTATGTGGAAGCTGAGTGACGTCACGGGATTAGATCCAACCATTGCAGTACATAAGATTCCAACTTTTCCAAGGGCAAAGCCGGTTAAACAGAAGTTGAGAAGAATGAAGCCAGAATGGTCCTTAAAGATCAAGAAGGAAGTAACCAAGCAGTTAGAAAACAAGTTCATAGAACCCATCACTCAAACTACTTGGTTAGCCAATATAGTGCCAGTTCCAAAGAAGGATGGTAAAGTAAGGATGTGTCTGGATTACCGGGACTTAAACAAAGCCTGTCCTAAGGATGAGTTTCCTTTACCCCATATCGATCCACTAGTTGACTGAATGGCCGGACATGAGACAGTCTCCTTGACTGATCTTGCTGTAGGGTACAACCAGATAATGATGTATCCTCCAGACAAAGAAAAGACAGCTTTTATCACAGAATGGGGTACCTACTGCTATAGGGTTATGCCTTTTGGGTTGAAGAATGCCGGGGCAACCTACCAGAGAATGGCTACCACTATCTTCCATGACTTGATTCATAAAGAAGTGGAGGTATATGTGGATGATATGATTATCAAGTCAAAATCAACTGAAAACCATGTTCATGAGCTTGAGAAGTTCTTCCTTAGACTTTGAAAATACAATCAAAAGCTCAATCCCGCTAAGTGTCTCTTTGGTGCTACTTCTGGAGTATTCCTTGGCCACCTGATCAGTAGAAGAGGTATCAAGATTGATCCTTCTAAGTCAAAGGCAATCTTAGAAATTCCACCTCCGAAGACCGAGAAAGAAATCCGGGGTTTTTTGGGGAGATTATGATACATCAGCCGATTCATCTCACAACTGGCTTACACCTGTACTCCAATTTTCAAACTTTTAAGAAAAGGAGTTTCCCGAGAGTGGAACGAAGACTGTCAAAAGGCCTTTGAGAAGGTTAAACAGTATTTGCTAACCCCACCAATCCTACAGCCTCCTAGGTTGGGAAGCCATTACTACTTTACTTGTCAGTAACTGATAAAGCCATGGGAGTTTTACTAGCTCAATAAGCAGAAGATTCCAAGGTTGAAAATGCTATCTATTACCTCAGCAAAAGGATGCTTGAGTACGAGCTTAAGTATAACCGGATTGAAAAATTGTATCTAGCCTTAACTTGGGCTGCACAAAGCTGCAACACTATCTCTCATCTTACACTACTTATGTCATCGCAGAATTGAGTCCCTTGAAATTCCTTATGGAAAGGCCGGTTTTAGATAGTAAAATGGCTAAATGGGTATCAGTGCTTGCAGCCTTCAATCTAAAATTTGTTCAAAGAAAAGTTGTAACGTCCTTTCTTATACCTTACGTCATAAAACATGTCAAATTTTTTTTTATATCACATTTTATTTCTCACATTAATCTATTCCAATTTAAGCATTAACCAGTATATAATCAAAACGTAAACCAAATATCGAACATACATATTACAATTCTTTATTTACATACCACTATGCCTTATTATCCCAAAACTTAATAAACATAACTTACAACATATATATACATATGCCAAAACATGAAATTATGCTATACAAACATAGCATAAAACAAAAGCTATATGCAGCAGATACAGATGTCGTGGTATGAGGGAGAGAGACCTAGGCTTCAACTGTATCGACCTGTGCATAGACTAGTGAAGTCTCGGTATTTCACTCAAAACAGCAGACCCGAAAACACATGGTGCGATTTGTGTGAGTTGCAAACTCAGCAAGTGCTAAACATAGAAATATCATATAACAAATATAGCAATTTATCAAAGACATAACAACACTGTTCATTATCAGGTCATATATATCAAATATATCAAAATCATATCTTATAATGCATAATGACATGTCATTCCTTTATTTTTAGTTGTGATATATCGACCAAGTGTTGCCTTGGGAATTTCACAGCATATTAGTAACCATAGCTGGCCAGCTGTGAACCCTTACCGGAGTCGGTTGCCCTTCTGAGCCGCCGGGCCGATCCTCGAGGGAAGTCGGTTGGCCGGGGATGTTCACTCGGGGTGATAAATGTGTATGTAGAGTCGCCACTTAATTTATTTTGTTGAAGGGGACAAATTAAGAAAGAACCCCTAAGTGACTCCATTATGCGATTAACCTATTTCTAGGTTAATCGCCCCAATGAATGAAATGCACTAGTCTTCGAACCCGAGGTGGATTCAGAGGTTATGTCATGCATTCATATCTAATATTTCTCTCCTAAGTGAATGTTATGCAGGAATGAAGATTTGGAAATGATCGGGAGTGGGGAGACCTGCTATTCGAGGTTATATCTCGAATATGCCTACATACTCTCTTTTGAATGAGAGATCAAGGTCAATGTAGTTCGAATTTGCCTATTTAAAGGCGGTTGAGGGGGTGTATGCATGTATGCATGTTATGAATGAGAAGTGAATTTAGGCCTAGGGGCCGAAAAGGGGAGTTTATCGACATCCGTGGTCGAAATGTTGGCCTAGTGGCCGAATAGGAGTTTATCGACATCCGTGGTCGAAAATGGAGTTTATCGACATCCGTGGTCGAAAAGTGTGAAATTTAGGCCTAGTGGCCGAAAAAGAAGTTTTATGACTTCCGTGGTAAGAAAATGTGATTTGATTGGTCTAGTGACCGAAAAAGGAGTTTTATGACTTCTGTGGTCAAAAATGTGATTTGATTGGTCTAGTGAGCGAAAAAAGGAGTTTTATGACTTCCGTGGTCAAAATGTGATTTTGTGTATCTCCGCTGTTTGATATAAATGTCCTTGATTGATTCTGTTTTAGATGTTGATTTTAGTTCCTAAAATATGCCTGTTGTTCATCGTTGCTCTGTTTGTCTCCAGTTTATTCTAATCTAGGGTTTTTCCCTTCTGGATTTCTATTACTTTATGGTTATAATCTGAGCTGTTTCTTAGTCGTAGAAATTGTGCAACAATGAAATCATTGCTTACATGATTATGCTCATCTTTCTAAAGTTGATTTGTGAGTTGGAATTTCATTTATGTTGCCTTTGTTCTTTACCTAAATATTGATCAAAAGGAGTCTCAAACGGGTTAGATCTCTACCCTTATAAATGAGTATGTTTGGAGTTTAGATTGCTTTCCTACCATTTCAGATTGTTTGCACATCGTTTTGGTTTGCACAATTGAGCCTATCTCCACAAATTTCCTCAATAAACTGGTCATAGTTTCCGGCTAATACTCACACACTGTTGATGATGTGCAATTGGAACCCTAAGTCTGATTTGCATGCTTATGCCTTGCTGTTTATCTGATCCTATTTGATAGTAATCTTAGTAATCTCATTTTACTGAAGAGGAGTACCCTTTCCGAGCCGCCAAGCCCGCCCGCGGGGGTTGGGTTAGCCGAGGATGTTCACTCGAAGTGAATGTGTATGTGTGTAGAGTCGCCGCTTAATTTATTTTGTTAAAGGGGAAAATTAAGAAAGAACCCCTAGTGACTCCGTTTTGCGATTAACCTATTTCTAGATCAATCGCCCCAATGGATGAATGGCACAAGTCTTTGAACCTGAGGTGGATTCAGAGGTTATGTCATGCATTCATCTCCAAGATTCTTTTCCTAAATGTATGTTATGCAGGAATGAAGAGATTTGAAAGGATTGATGGTGGACCTGCTATTCGAGGTTAGCTCTCGAATACCCTACATACTCTCGTATGAATGAGAGATCAAGGTCAATGTAGTTCGAAATTGCGTATTTAAAGGCATGATGAAAGGGGTGTATGCATGTATGCATGCTATAAGTGTGTGAATGTGATTTTAGGCCTTTTGGCAAAAAAAAGGAGTTTATCGACGTCTGTGGTTGAAAAGAGAGTTTGTCGACTTCCGTGGTCGAAATGTGTCAAATTTAGGCCTAGTGTCCGAAAAAGAAGTTTATCGACGTCCGTGGTCGAAACATGTAAAATGTAGGCCTAGTGGCCGAAAAAGGAGTTTAATGACATTCGCGGTCAGAATGTCTCAAATGTAGGTCTAGTGGCCGAAAAAAGGAGGACGTCAGTGGTCGAAAAGTGTGATTTTTAGTATTTCCGTTGGGGAAGATTTATTTTAGGCCTTTTGACCAAAATATGTGTTTTGGCATGTTTTTATTGGGGGAAAAAAGGTTTATTAGGCCTTAGGGCAAAAAATGTGGTTTTTAGGGTGGCGCTACGGCTAAAAGTTTGATTTAGAGTGGCGCTACGGCCAAAAGATTAGTTTATTTAGGCCTTGTGGTCAAAAGAAGTGATTTAAGTGGCGCTGTGGCCATGTCATGTATACATGATTGGAGAGGGGGTAGAAGAGAATTAAATCACAAAGATTAAGTTAGGATCATACTTGGGGTAGTTGTCGTCCGCTTCGCAACTTCAGTTTGATTTGGACTTATTTTATTATGATTATTATGAATGAAATGCAAGTTATTAGAACAATGCAATGCAGAAAGCAGTAAAGAATTGCTTGGAGATGAGGAATCACTGTAGGCAAAAAAGGAGAAGAGAGCGGCTGTCAACACAGCTCAAGGTGTTAGGAAAATGGATGTTTGAGGGGGTATTTATAGGGTTAAATTCAGCCAAATTCAACCGAGGGTGGCCCAGAATGCCTTTGGAGGGCGGCCAGGAGCGCCCTAGAGGGCAGCCCGAAGTACCCTTGGAAGGCGGCTAGAGGCGCCCTGCCTCGACTTTTCGCGCATTTTTCGTTCCGGAGCCTTTTCGGGACGTTTCAGGACTCCGATGGCTTTTCCGAGGGCATTTCTGTGACCCTCGTAAAATTCCAAAAGTTTCTAGTACCATGAAGGCATACTTCTGGCACTGTTTTCTGGTGTCACCCAGTCCGACTCGACTATTTGCAGTCTGCGGAACTCGGTTTTCTAGGCCTCAAAATTCGAGTATTCATAGTTGCACCCCACTGGGTGACATAAATGTGATTTATGGAGCTCAGTGATGTTCTGAATTGCGAATTTTGAGGTCAGTGTCTGGACTCGCGGGGAAGACTCGTGTTTTGGAACTCTTGCCTATAAATAGGGGGGATGGGGGTGGCATTCGCTCAACACACCACTCACTCTCTCAAAGTTTTTGTTCTTTCTCGTGACGATTTTCTCTCAAGTTTTTCTTATATCGATTTTTTCAACCTTCGATCTGGGAATTACCTATGGAAGCTAATCCCTTGGGTGTGGGAAGCGTAGGAAAGAAAGGACCCTGATAGATCCTAGCTCCCTTGGGCGCTTCAAGGATGTCATCAGGGGCATATAGGCTGGGGCAGGACAAAATCATTCACGTTTATCACCTGTCCTAGTCCCGGCCGGTGCTGTAATTGCTACCAAGTCTCCGAATGGAATTGGTTGGAATTACAGCCAAAGTTTCAGAAAAGGTTCCAAAACTCGGAGGCCAAGATTGTAAATTGTAATTTTTAAATTTTCCTTGTAATGCTAGTAGCAAAATAGGAAAACTAAAAACCGATTGTTGACGTTTGATTTTTGCCCCAAAAATAACTGATGATGATTGTTGTCGTTTCAGTTTTCGCTTTATTTTTCCAAAAGCAATTAAGTCCTTAATTGTGAAAATCATCCATTCTAAACAGAAAACATGCCAAATCAAGCAAACAATTAGCCAAACATGCAAAATAAATTTAAAAAGACAAATAAGACAAAATTACGATTTAGCCCCTCAAATTTTGAAAAATTACAAAATTACCCCCATTCAAGGGAAATAATCAAATCATCATAAAACATATCAAATAGGTCAAACCATTCACAAATCATGCAAACCTAAACACTTTAAAAGCAAATTATGTAAAATTACAATTTAGCCCTTTTGTTTTGCAATATTTACATTTCTGCCCCCAACTCTTTTCCTAATGCTTTTCATGCATTTTATAAGAATCTGCCTTAAGAACATTCCACTTCTAGCACATTAATAGAACACATTAGCATGACAACAGAACCTAAGTCAATAAATATAAAGTTAAGCTATGGATATAGAAAATGGTCATAATCCACTTATAAAAGAATTCATTTCATGTAAAGGTTTATGTGGATCATTTCTGGAATGAAACGAAATGCAGTAACAGACTGGACAACAACATAGTGTTGATTAGAACTTCAGAACAATAGAAATGAACATTAAAAACCAACATTACACTACTCTGCTTATTCATATCAATAATAGATTCATAATGCATATGATCGTGCTTTGAGACATGCTTTATCACATTTGAACTTTACTATAATTAACCAGACCATACCACTGAATAATAATGATTCAAGCCTCATTACAGAATGGGAAAAAAAAACAAAATTTCAGTGTTTACACTGGATGAACCAATAACTAGAAAGAACATGCACAGCAGTTTATCAACAAGCATTAATCTGAGGGTCTGGCAATATTGATGTGATGTTCAAGGCATATGGGTTGATTTCAGAATTGAAATGAGGCATTGATATGCATACAACACTGCAATTTAACACTGAAAAGATGATTTTCAATGGTTCAAGATATAAACAAGAGGCAGAATGCATAATAAGCAAGAGAAGCAAAAAGAAACAGGCCAACCTATTTTGGTTCTAATTCAACAACAACAAAATTCCAAGTTTCCCAAAAGATGGTTCTCAGCAACAAAAACATGAATGTCCAATCAACAAATGCATGTGGTATTTTGACAGAAACAAACCTAAACTGAATGACCTATGCTGCCAGAACTTAAATAACATTAGAATAATCAAATTCATACAGTAGCTTCTAAGTTTCAACAAAAACTAAGCAAACAATCATGTTAATTTTGTAAAATATAAAATCAAGCAGAGAAACTGAATTTGGAAATTATTAATTCAACATCACAAATAACATACGTAATTTGAAAACAGAAGTAAAATATAAGGAATCTGGTTCTAGGAACAAACAGATGAACATGTAATCCCAACCAGATTCAATCTGGTTCCCGTATATAAACATCCATCACATTCCAAAAATATAAAGGCAGAAAGAATAAGAAAGAGTACCTTGAAATGGAATCCTCAGAATTGATTTCGATTTGAAAACTTAAATGTTCTTTACAGGAATAGCTCCAATCACAAATCAGAAAGAGAAGGAATGTTTACACTAAAAAATGATCCACAATATCAAATTAGTTTTGATATGAGAATCGATTAAAACAGAAAGAAATAGGGAAAATGGAATCGAAATCCAGAAACCCCAAATTTCAAATTAAAAACCCTAGAAATCTAACTTATAGAATTTCTCTCTGATTTCTCTCCATTATCTGGAATTGCTCTCTCTCTGGCCTTTTATCCTTTTTCGTACGCCTCTTCCTTTGCCTCGTCTATGTACTCTTTGCTTTTTCGCTTGTTCTTCGTTCATGCCTCCACGTAACCATTCTGTTACGTTGGAGGCACTCTTCCGTAACCGGTTCTATCTTTCCTTTGTTGCACTCGTCCTCTTCCTTCATCATCTTTTTCGTCTTTGCCGCTGTCTTCAGTTCCAGTTTCAATGGCTTCTTTCTGTTTCTTCGAGTTTCAGTTTGAAGGCTTCTGTCCTTCGACTGTCTGCTTTCTTTCATTTTCTTCTTTTGTTTATTTTTTTTTGGTTTCTTTTAAACAAAACGACGCCGTATTTGTCAATACGACGACGTTTTGATTCTTTGTTTTAATTCAAAATCAGATTATCCTGAATCGAACCAGACTGGTTCGATTTAAGATTAAACTTTCTTCCTTCTTCTTCTTTTAACCCCTAATCTTTTATTATTCTTTCAATTATACCCCTCCTTCCCATTTTAGCTTTCAATTTTTTTCCTATTTCTTTTCTTTTTTTTCAATTAAACCTTTCTTCAATTTTATTCAATTTTTTTCCTTCTTTTTTAATTTTTCCTCTTTTTTTTTCCTTTTTTTTACTTTTTTTTAAAATATTTTTTCTTAATATATTTTTTTTTAAAAAAAGAAACTAAGATTAAAACTAAAATAAATATAATTTTTTTGAATATTTCCTTTTTAGATTTTGGGGTCAAAAATTGAGCGTCAACAATGATAATGTCCAAGCTCGATGAAATTTTTAGAATTCCAAAGCAGTTCAGTTTCTCATTCTCTTTAAAAATATTTAAATGTTTTTAATTCCAAAATTTTTCTTCTTCAAAAAATATATTGAGTAGGTGTTGAATTTTAAATTTTATAGTGTCAAAAGGAAAAAGAATTTAGTTTTAGTTTTAATTAAATTGAATTTTATGGATTTTTTTCCTTTTTATTTTATTTTTATTTTTAATTTTTGGGTATAGAGGGTTTAATTTAGTTATTATATAAAGAAAAGGAGAAGAAAGGAAAGGAATTTAATTGGAAGAGAGGAGAAAATTAAAAGGAAGTTAAAAAGGGTGTAATTCAAAAGAAATTAGAAGAATTGAGAGGATTTAGAGGAAGGAAGGACGTAACTGAAGGAGGAAAGTGGAGGGGCCAAAGCGGAAATTAAAATAGAAAGGAAGGGGAAGGCACGCTATTTGTCCGAAACGATGCCGTTTTATTAGCTGAAACGACTTCGTTTCACTGAAACAGAAGACAAAAATAATAACGTGAAACGCAGCTGGGAACTGCGTTTCACCTAACGAAGACGAAACAGAGGGGAATGAAACATGAAGCAGAGGTGGACTAAAAGACGGAAAAAGAGGTCAGATTTGGAAGGGAAGAAAGAGATCAAAGTTTGATTTGAAGGCTGAAGACAGAGTTGGAGTCGAATTCGAAGACTGAGGAAGGAGAGAGTGAGAGGAAGACGAAGATCGAGGAAGAAGGGAAGAGTCAGCAGCGTATTGGAGTCGCGAAGGCAAAAGAATTGCGGAAGGTTGGACTGTCTGGAGCTTATAAAAGCAGAAGAAGACTTCCAGAAGAGGGGCGGTTCCGAAGGAGGTGGGGGGAAAAAAGCGAGAACTGGAGAAAATCAATAGGGACTTGAGAGAAAAGACAGTGAGGTTTGGAAATAAAATTTTAGGGTTTTGTTATTTTAAGGATTTTTTATTTTTGTAATTGAAAATTCTAAAACCAGTTTTCAAGAATTGTAATTATTGAAAGCTTTGGAATTCATCCGCTTGGACTGAACTGAGGTACTTCCAAATTCTGTATTTCAATTTTAATTTTTTGGATTAAGCTAGTGGGAATCGTCTGGAAATCAGATTTTATGTTGTATCTTGCTTCAATTTCAGTTTTGATTGTCAGCATCTTCTGTTTGAAATCATTTTGCTTAAGTTCCCTTGTTAGATAATTTTATTCTTAATATGCATCTGAATGATGTTTCTGTTTTGGTTGCTACTTGATGGTGTTTGTTACTGAATAATGTTAAATGTTAGGATGCCATCTTGATATATATGCTGCCATTATCTCTCATGAGTCTGATTTAGGGGATAGCCTTTGATTTGAAACTCATCTATACAGTTCCTGCTATTGACCAATAACCTGAGATAAATGACCTTAACATAGAATTGTGATTTCATGTTGAATAGGATCTACCTCTAAGTGTGCTGGCTAGTCTCAGATTCACTGTCGTGTGTTTATTGACTTTAATTTCTAAATTGTTGCACCTAAATTATTTGTCTCATGCAGGGACTAGTTATTTAGTTACGTTTCTGTATGAATTATTGATGTGTGTCTTCAATTCTATCTTAGGGTTTTTTAATTGCTTAAAGGCAGCTATAAATAAATTGTTGTATCTTCAATGCTTGCGACTATGCATTCTGAGTCTTGGTGGAATAACTAGGCTCCTGTGTCCTTGCGTGTTAGTGCATGATCTCAGTTTTGAAAGGAAATGACATATGATTAGGGTCACTGCCTATGGCTGTTTGTTCCACAAGTTAATGCTCTTGTTCCACAGTTTAATGTTTTTATTCCATAGTTTAATTATGAGAACTTGTTAAGCTTTTGGTCTGTTTTGAATACTTAATGCATGCTGAAGGTTATTTGTACACTTTCATATAGGAATGGCCAGAATTGGTAATTCTGAATATGTAACAACCTCTACTTATACTCTTACGTCACAAAACATGCCATTTTTTTTAGCGTACGTCATATGTTGCTATCTTTGTTTAATTCTCAAACATAATCCACATACATAACAAACATATAACAGCATTCAATGACTTTACTCTTTTACCATATCTCAGGTTAACTGGTCATTCTCTATGTTATAGGCATATGTTAACATGGCATGCTTTACATATAACAACCATATATCAAAACATATAACACCCCTAATTATAATGTAATGATGTTCATCATGCATATGTCATGCCATACCTTACTTACTATAATATATATATTCTTTTAGTCATGAGCATTATTAATAGATTACAAATCATATAACAAACAACATCTATATGAAAGATAATTATAATAATGAAATGCGAGTGAGAGAGATCCTAAGCTTCGGCTGACCGACCCAGAGGTAGGATGACTAGACTGACCCTGTCAGTTGCTCCAAGTGAATCCTGGGATCATGTAAAGGCAATTTAATGAGTTGTTAACTCAGTAAGTGCAACTATGCCATATAAACAAAACAATAATATCATAATTGCATAAAGTTAAACAGAACCTGACATGGGTACTCATCTTTCAGAACTCCTCTTATCCAAATAATCACAGATACTATCATCTGTGTCACTTTACATATTTATATAAATCCATACTCAATTATATGAAAGTATAAACATAGCCTATAAGGCAATATAATCAAAACATATCAATAAAACCATCTTTATTATATATATCATCTCTGTCATATATAATCAACTCCATTATAT
>CANUEY010034988.1:0-12156 GCA_948099555.1 Croton setiger
CTGTGAGCTCGGTGGGGCCTCGGGCTGCTTACCTCGTGCCGCTTTCGAACACGATACTCCTATAATGCATAACATAGCAACCATGTTCAACAAATCAATTTAGGAACCCATATAAGCTATGATGCATGCTTTAATATTTAATTCTCTGATTTAATTGAGTTTTAATTTCAATCCGATTAATTTTCTATGATTTAAAATTAAATCTCTAAAAATCTCTATTTTAAAATCATTTAATGTCAATATAAAAATAATTGACAATCTCTATTTAACATATAATAATTATAATTAAACATAATTATAATTATTAAAACTATTTATAAACTTTAATTAAACTCTTTAATACTTTAAAATAAATTCACAAATAAAAATCTCTAATAAAATATTTAAATCTCTAATTTCAGGCTTAAAATGACCTTAAAATTAATTTCTGACGTCAAAAACGGATTCAGGACATCGAAATTAGGCTGGAAGGGCTAAAATATAATTTATAAAAGTCTCCGGGTCAAAAATATAAACATTTATAAGTTCAGGGGCCAATCTCTAATTAAAAATATTTGCAAAATTGCCCAAAAGGACTAAAATGTAATGCGGCAGAAACTTCAGGGGCTAAAATTGATTTTTAATAAATACAGGTGCTGGGCGCGCTTTTTACCTCAAAACGCAAGGTTTGATGCCATTTTGGGCTCTGATGCTTCAGCCAAAACGTAGCCTCCGTCTGCCGTTTTTGACGTGGAACCCTAGGTCAAAACGCAAGCCTCTCCTGCGTTTTGATCTTCCCTAACCTCCAGCTACTACTGTTCATCCCAAAACCCAGTCTCTCAAGCCAACTTCCAGGCGACCGTACGTCCACCTCCGGCCACCTTCTGGCAAGCTACGACCACTGTTCTCTTCCTCGACACACCCTCTAGCTAACCATCGGAGCCAAATTCCCAAAAGTCCTCTAGATTGAAAGATGTAAACGCTCAAAGTTGGCTCCTCACACTGTTTTTACCCAGAACCAGAAACTGCCTATTTTTCTCTCAACTTCAGGTGATCGGCACGACCACCTCCGGCAACCTTCCGAGGATATAAGACTACCAAACTCTTCCCCTACATGCCCTCTACAACTGTATCGAAGCCAAACTCTCCCATGCACTCCCAATCAAAAGATACGAAGCCTCAAAGTACCCTTCACGAAACTACCTAAAAATCAGAATTTTAACCAGAATTTCGTTTTTCACTTCTCCCTCACAAACCAACCTTTCTCTCCACTATTTCTCACTTCTAATCAACTAATACTCATACCAAAAACATAATAAACACACTGAATCAAAGGTTTTGCACGAATTCCCTCTCTCTCTCTTTTTCTTTTTCTTTCTCTTTTTTTTTTCTTCTTTCTCGTTTCTTTCTCTTTCCTCTAACCACTCCGGCAACTCTAACCCTTTTTCACCTCTTCCCTTAAGCCTTGAGAAGTGCCAGAAATAACCCATAGCCAGCAGCTACTTCTTTTTTGCAAATTAAACCCAAATTACCCTTTAATTACTTAACATGTAAGTTTACCAAAATTTCACTTCTCCTCTTTCTGGTCTCTTTAATTCCAGCCTCAATTCAAGTCCAGCACCAGCTTAAAATTCGTTTCAGGTGTCGAAGTAAATAGTATAACACATGTTTGAAGTCTCGTAAAAATCGGAATCCGAAAATTTGCCGCGGTTCGATCGGTGCCCTAAACCGAGCCGAAACCTCGACGATTTTCACGGAACTGTAACCGTACAACGTCGTCGTATAATTTTGGTCCCAAAACTATTTAAATCATGTATGTAAACATATAAAATCATATCAAAATCATTTGCTTTAAAATATTGCGCGTTTCCGATATTTTTCGGTCACGCGAGCCAAAAATCCTAATTGGCTCTGTTTATGTCTTTCAACGGTAAACGAACTTAAAACCTATTTTGTTTATCATTTTTAATTCATATATTATCATTTCCAAATTATATATTTCATGTCAATGCCATATATCATATCAAACTCTAATGCATTTTAAATAAAAATGCATAAAATGCATGTAATGACGTCAAAATGACGTATGACTCTAGTTTGTGGTGTCACACAATGACATTACCTCGCTGCATCAAAACACAGCCCAGTCCCTAATGAGAAGCATCACTATAAATCACAAAACCGCCTGTACCTGAAGGAATAGTCAACACTGGTGCTGTCGTTAACTTCTCCTTCAGCTGATCAAAACTGTACTGGCAAGCCTCTAACCAAACAAAAGGTACATCTTTTCCGAGCAACTTGGTCAATAGTGCAGCAATCAAGGAGAATCCCTCGATAAATCGGCGATAATAATCATCCAAATCGAGAAAACTCCTAATGTCCGTAGTACTCCGCGGTTGCGGCCAATTCTGTACTGCTTCTACTTTTCTAAAATCAACCTCAATTCCATCCGCAGATATAACATGCCCCAAAAGCATCACGTGATCTAGCCAAAATTCACACTTGCTAAACTTGGCATACAACTGCCTCTCCCAAAGAATCTACAGAACAATCCTCAAATGTCTCTCATGCCTCAAGGAGTACTCCAAATAAATCAAAATATCATCGATGAACACAATGACAAACTTGTCAAGGAATGGCTGAAATATCTTGTTCATCAATACCATAAACACAGCTGGAGCGTTCGTCAACTCGAATGGTATTACTAGGAACTCGTAATAACCATATCAAGTCTGAAAAGCTGTCTTCGGAATATCCTCTGTAGCTATCTTCAACTAGTGATAGCATGATCTCAGATCAATCTTGGAGAAAACCTTAGCTCCATGTAGCTGATCAAACAAGTCATCCACTCTGGGCAATGGATACTTGTTCTTAACTGTTGCTTGATTAAGCTTGCGGTAGTCGATGCATAGCTTCGTTGTGCCATCTTTCTTTTTCACAAATAGAACTGGTGCACCCTAAGGGGATACACTAGGTCTGATGAAACCTCTATCAAATAACTCCTGCAGCTGCTTCTTCAGCTCCTATAGTTCCAGTGGTGCCATTCTGTAAGGTGTAACAGAAATGGGAGCCGTATCTGGAACTATCTCTATAGACATATCCACCTCTCTATCCGGCGGCAGACTCGGTAAATCCTCTAGGAAGACATCCTGACTCTCCAGCCAACTTCCCGACCACTGTACATCCTCCTCCGGTGGCTTTCCGGCCAACTAAGACCTCCTTTCTCTTTCACTACACACCCTCTAGCTAACCATCGGAGCCAAATTCCCAAAAACCCTCTGGATCAAAAGATACAAGTCCTCAAAGTTGGCTCCTCAACACTGCTTACCCAGAACCCAGAATCTGCCTAACTCTCAACCCAACTTCTAGCCACTTTTTCGACCACCTCTGTTGGTGTTCCGGAAAACTAAAACGATCAATCTCTAGACAAACATACCCTCTACAAACCAATACAGCCAAAACTCACATAGGCTTCACCAATTTGAAGTTATAACCCTCCAATGTTGGTACCCTAAAATTGCCCAAAACCAGAATTTAAGTACCCAGAATTTGTTTCTCTTTATCCCACGATTTCCAACCAATTTCTTTCCAATCTAACACATCTAAAAACTTCCTAAACTACCCAAGAACATGTTAAAACAGTTGGTTTGAAGATTTCCCAAGGATTTCCCTCTTGTCTCTTTCTTTTTCTTCCTTTCTTTTCCTTTTTCTTTCTTTCTTCCCTCTTCCTCTCACCTTCACCTATGTTTTTCCTTTCCTTTTTCCCACTGAACCAGCTTGATTCCCTGCCTCTCCAGCTCATCTAACACCTGCCTAAAGTGTCCAGCAACTGCTTGGTCTTTAGCCAACCAAAAACTATCCAAAAAAATGCTTTAAACCTTACTTAAGCTTAAGGTTTCCTAATTTAACTTGTTCAATCTTCCAAACCTCACATTCCAGCCTGTAATCACACTCGAGCACCCATTTCAAATACATTTTGGTGTCAAAATAATATGTAGAAAACGTGTCTGAAGTTTCGTAAAAATCAGAATCCGAAAATCGGTAACAGTTTGCTCGGTGCCCTAAACCGAGTACGAAGCTCAACGATTTTTGCGGAACCAAAACCATAGGACGTCATCGCAAATTTATGGTTCCAAAACTCTTTAAAACTTGTTAATAAACATATATCAAAATATCAAATTCATTTGGTTCATATTTTACGCAATTTCGGCATTTTCCGATCGCGCAGGTCCAAAAACCCTAATTAGCTTTATTTGTGTTTTTCGACGGCAAACGAGCCTAAAACATAACTTGAAATTCTTATTCAAATCTTATATTATCAAATCCAAATCATATATTTCATGTTTAACTTAATTATCAAATCAAATCATGATACATTTTAATGAAAATGGACGTAATGCATGAAAATGACGTCGGAACAACGTAAGGTTTAGGGTTGAAATGTCACACTTGTAACTGAGTAGTTTTTAAGTTTTGCAAATAAATTTTATGACCTTATTTTACGCTGTTGGTAAGGTCTTTATGAGATCAAAAATTTGTAATTTCTTTATTTAATAATATTCAAAATCTTTTTTTTTTTTTTTCATAATCTTTTGTTCATTTTGCATATATTCATAAATTAAGTATATACTCCCCACTCCTAGCTAGAGCTAATCTTGTGGATCAGAAAAATTGTTCATGCATTCATACCTCAATATATATGTGTGTGTCTTTGTATGCGTGTGTGTTTTTACATTTTGAGCATTCGTGTTTCTATATATGTGTACCTTAGCTAATTAGGTGTGGTTTGAGTGGAAAGGGTTAGGGCTGCACTAGGAGTTTCAGTCGTTAGTTATGTAGCATCTATCTTTGTTTTTATTAAAGGAAGATGTTTAATCTCTTGCGTATGTTTTCTTATAGTAAGTAGTGGTAGTTTTATAATTTCTTAAATTATTTTTATATTTTTTAGTGGTACTCAATGAAAAACTGTAAATACGTAAGAGATGTAGTTGCATTCTTTACTGAAATGAAAAAGGTGAGAGAAGAAAACTGAATATGAGAGTTTAGGATGTGAGAGAAGTGGTTAAAAGTTGTAAGTTAAAAAACAATTAATTAAGAAACCAACATAATTTGTAAAGTTTATAATTTTATACTACCATTTGACAAAAACTGAAAAAGGAAAATGTAACATCGAAGTTTATTTCCAAGTTGCCATCACTTATTAGGTTTCAATTAAATACATACAATCAAAAGATGGAATGAAAAATATAGGCCATGAATTCAGGTCTCAACCTAATTGATAGCCGGTGAGTTAAGTTAGATAAGCACACATTAAGTTTACATATTTCTACTTTATAAGTAAATACTATTATAGTCTTCCATTTTTAAATTTTCCAGTCAAACTCAGTTGGCTCATTATTCTATTGCCACTATAGTTATTATAATAGCCATAACCATTTCAATTATGGCAAATTAATAATAATAAAAAAACAAAATGACAGCTTTTCGCAAAGGTTTTCCACTATAATGGCTTCTCTCTTAACATGCAACATAATGAAATTTATCTTAAGACATTGCTCTTATCACTTGCATATTTATAAAGGATGTGGCTATTGTTATGTTGGCTGTCATTTGCATAAGTTAGATATTGCTATAATTGCTATTCAAGGCTATAAACCTTCATCTCATTGACATTTAGTTAATTAATAAAGCATTAAACTTTTTTTTTTTTTTAAGTTGGTGAGGAGACACGTGGTTAAATTTTATTGTGCTAATCAGGCACTAGATTTTTTTTTTTCAAAGAAAAAGATCAACTTAAAATATCCTCCTAACTGAGATCAGTGATAACGTCTCTATAAGTTAGAGCATCTAAATCCATAACCATTCGAATAAGTAGTTGATAATATTATTAATCATTAGAGAAACCCCCTATAAAACATAATACAACGATAATCATCATAGAGTTTTCCAAGCAAATAGAAAGGTGGGCAATACATATAATAGACTCAAAGCCAGAACGGTGATCTAAATAAGCAAGAAAATCAGCACATTTATTTGATTTACGATACACATTCCTCGACTTAATACTCCAGTCTCTCTTCAGACACCACATTCAAACAAAAGGAAGGAATCTGAGCTTGAAGAGTGAGTAAATGGACATCCAATAAAATAGTACATCAACTTCCAACTTACGAATATCACAATTAAGCAACTACAAGATCATAACAATTATTAATTTTAAATAAACAATTAAATAATTTCAACATATTTATTGCAAATATATTTTCATAATTATGAAAATATGAAAAATTAAAATATAAATAAATTAAGAAAGCACAAAAATATAAAGATCTCCGTTAAATACTTGTAGCTAAGAAATAAAGATTTACTATTTAACACCTCTATTTACCAGTGAACTAACCAAAACTTATTTAGAAAATAAATTCAACTACTTGATAATGAAATTGTCATCCTTCTATAATTTTCTCTTCTTTATGGAATTTAATTTATTTAATTGAATTCTAACTAAAATCATTTTAGCAGATTAAACTAATAGACTCAGTTGAAAAGTCAAAGTAAATTAAGTCTCTATAATAAAATACCAAATTAAATTTAATTTGGTAAACTTTAAAATGTCCTTGAGTTAATTTTTCTCTTAATCAATGAAATTAATAGTTTAATGAATTTCATGGACTCAGTTGAAAAGTCAAAATAAGTTCATAGTCACTTACCCATATGAAAGGACGTAATTGAAAGAAAACTTGGTCAAAATGTGGTTTGATTAAAAATTTAGATGTCATTTTTAAAGATGCGGATACATCATTTCGTAATGTGCCAAATCATTAATGAGTAAAAAAGAATTTGTCTCCAAAAGGAACACAATTCTTGCATTTTGAACGCCGATCAAACCAAAAGTTGAATCAACTCAAGCTTACCAAACTCAGTTATGAATTGAACTTCTTCTTCTTCGAGCCACCATTGAAGCTTTGAAGCTTCAACATCGGCCATTGTTGGTAGGGCACCAACAGCGAGTCTCCAAGGTGTTTTCTAATCGCCAATGGGGCATGTGCCCAAGCAAACCCCTGCATCTGCCCTTGGCCGCCAGTTTTGTCAATAAGTCCACATTTAATGTTCAATAGTAATATATTGTAGTCATATTGTCTTTGCCTATACCATTTCACGAGCAAAATAATCTCAACTTTCACATGTTTGAGAGTTTTAGCCTAAAGAAATGAACAAATAGCCAAATATTTCAAAATTTACAAAATATAACCATAATATTTTTTGAAAATCTCAATACTACCTTTTCTAAATAAATTTTTAAGAGAAAAATTTAAAAAAAAAATTGCAGAAATCATTAGCACATGTAAAGCTTTACATTAAATTTTGAAAATCCTTTTCAACAATGGATTTTTTATTTGAGGTTATTGGACAAGAGCTCAAGTAAAGAGGAACATTTTAGTACCTAACTTACCCTTGTTTAATGGTCGGATAAAAGTCACCTATCTCCGCCGATCTATTGTTTTTGGTAGATTTCAATCGAATACAGCGAAGTCACGAGAAAGTAAAATTATATTTGGAATCTACAAGTCAGAGACTTTTCTAATGATATATGGTTTGTCAAATTTCATTACAATTAGAAAATTTAAATTATCAATAGCGCTTAATATTGTAGAGAAGATGAATGTAACAGATATTGCTAAATTTTAATAAATATCACTAATATTCATTAAAAAAATAAAATTCAATAAACATTAAAGAATTATCAATTCTCACTGATCATGGATATTCAAATTGAATTTAAAGAATATACGTCACAAACATAAGTATAAGTTTTAATAAAAGTGGTTGCGAGAAAAAAACATTTATTAACTTGTTAAAAAAACAAAAAAAAAAAAAATCAAATCTTCATGTGGGAGAAGGATTGAATAGTGGTAGTGGGCTTTTAAAAGCAAGCAATCCATTTCACATTATAATATAATTTTGTTTAAAATATGATTTTTCTTTTATGTAAAAAATCCCAAATATTTTGTTTCTCTTTTTATGGTTTCCCCCTATATTTTTTATCTCTTGTTTTTTGTTCTTTCAGATAAGATGTTTATAAAAAAAAAAAAATCACAACTCCTATTTCATGTACTTAGAAATAAAGTTTTTTTTTTCAATACTTTCATGTTTAATGTTTATTTAATTATTGCTATTGTTTTCTATTGTATTTGATATTAATTTTAGATTGTAAATAAACTACTAAATTATGGTGAATTATTTTTACTTTTCATACATGTCATTAAGTGTTTAATTTTTCATTTCAAGACTAAGTTCACAAAATAAAACTTTCAATTTGATTTTGCTTAATTTAGTTTAGATTTTAAAATTTGCTATCTCTGGCAAGTGGCAAAATATTAAGTTATTATAGTTAATTACTATTTTTGTTAATTAAATTATTAATATGTAAAATATAAATAAAAAATATTTTGAGCAAAAATCTATGTTGAGTCTAAAATTATGATCATAAAGAAAATTGCTCTGAACTTGAAAATGTTGTATTCATGTAGATCTAATATTACAAATTTTTTTTTTTTTTTTTAATATAGAATGTTATAGAATTTTGTCCACCTTATTTTGAAATTCTAGTTTCACCTGAGTAATATAATCATTACCGATTTTTATTGACTCTTATTGATTTATATCTAATTCATATTGAATTTAAAAAATATAATTTAAGAAATGCATAAAAACTCATAAAATCTTGCTGAAATATTGTTACTCATTCTTATTGATTCTCAATAATAATTTATGGATCCGGAATTTTTTGCTAATATGATGTTGAGCATAAACATCTATCAGTTATTTTCTTGCATCCGTGTAAACTCCCTTGTGAGTTAATACTTTCCGGTTTATTTTTTTTATTTGAAAGTCGTTTCGTTTAATACATCAATATAAAAACTTTTTGGTAGACCTAAATAAAATTTAGTAAATATAATAGAAACCCTAAAATAGTCAAGTCATATTCATCTTCTTAATCACATTAAAATTCTAGTCGTCGCAAAAAATTATCAATAATGATGAAATATAATAAATCTTATATCATCAAAAAATTTTCAACTTGTGGATTTCAGCTATGGTCTTTTTTTTTAATCCCCATATGCGATCGAGAAATGCAATGGCACCGAAAATGGCATAAACTAGAGCAAATTATTATATCAAATTGAAACTCTTAGAAAGAGAAGTCCAATGATGCATTTAAAATTTTATAGATATACTTCTAAATGAGTTTAGTACAGTTACTCGTTCAAGAAATTTGCGTGCCCATACTTTTTGCTTCTAATGTTTGGTGTGATAATCTAAGGGCTATTTATTTAATAATGAATCAAGTTTTTCACTCATGTACACATGAATAAATTATATAGAATATCAGACTTTAGTTTTCAATTGAAAAAATAGTATACATCTTTCATCTTTCCGTATATGAATGAGAAAGAGTTTGTTGCTTTCGGTGGTTATAAGAAATATTATTCTTAACTTTATAATTAATTAATTGATAAATTTTTTTCTACTCCAATTCGGATTATAATAAAATTGTAATAACTAAACTTAAATTATCATCATAAATAATATAAATTTGAATCATGTTACAATAAAGAATAATATATCAGTTTATTTTCATAATTATTTTCTCTTAAGAATTTTTTTTAAATAACATTCATAATCATATTATCTTAATTAATGAATATTATTTTAATTTATATTTCTAATATTGCTTTCTTATAAATACTATATATAATTATGAAAAATATTATCAAATTACTTCGTCCTAATATAATTTGGAAGATAATAATAAATAATATAATTTAGAAGATAATAATAAATAATATAAATTTGAATAATGTTCTGTGAAGCAATTAATACTATTTTATTCATATTCATAGTTATTCTCTTTTCGGAAATAATATTTTAATTAATATTGATATTTTTGTTAAGAAATTCTATTTTAGTTCATATTCATATTCTCTTAATTTATTAATTAATCATTTATCAAACTATAATTTAGATGATAATAAAATAAAAATAAATAGATTTAAATTATATTTTATTAAGTAATACTATTTTAATTTATATTTTAAATATTTTAATAAGTTTAATTTTGTTTGATTGAAATATCAATTTTAATTCAGAAAAAATAAATTCTAGTTACATAGAAAATGAGTACGTCCCTAAATAATAATAATAATAATAATAATAATAATAATAATAATAATAATAATAATAATAATAATAATAATAATTGGTAGAAGTTGATTGGGTAGTCAACAAGTGATAGGGCCAATACATTAAAGGGGGAGAGGAGAGAAAATGGGAGAAATGAGTTGTACAGTCACCACCATCGCCAGCGTAGCCACTGTGCTCCGTCGTCACGTGTGCCAATACATTAAAGGGAGAGAGACAAATGGGAGAAATGAGTTACACAGTCACTATCATCGCCAGTAGTTTTAGACAACCATTGCTGCCGTTGGGCTCCTTCATCGACACGTGCAATACCACCAGGAAGTTGCATTCCAACCAACCGAGCACCATCAACCTTGTCATCGGAGCCAGCTGCACACGCTGCATGAGTCTAGATTGGTAAACTTTTGATACTTTTTGGTAGCTTCTTCGATGCCATCCAGTTGTCTTTCGTCACCAATTTTGGTGATGGTCCATTCGGCTTCTCGAGTTCTTTCTTTTCGCGTAGACCTTGTATGAGATTGTAATTTTAGTATAAATTTAAATTAATTTAAACTCAATTTATATTCTATTATAAGATAACATAATTAATGAAAAAATTACATTTTCTTCCTAAATTTTACTCCCTATATTTTTATTCCGTCTTTGCTTCGTTAAAATTCTCTCACTTTCTATTTAAAAAAGCCACTTTTTTACTTTTAAAAAAATAATAACTATTTTTATAAATAAAAAATAACTTTGGCAAAAAAAAAAAAAATAGTCCATGTTCTTCATTTACCACCACAACCACCCCGCCACAGTCACTCCATAACCTCCACCGTCACCTCCACATCCACCAGGCAACAGCAACCAATCCTTCTGCTCCAATGGATTTTGCCCAAAATCCATTTCATTCAAATTACCAGAACAGATTCATGAACTTTAATTCATTCAAAAGAGAGTACCCGCATAAATTCGTGAATCTTAAGAGGCTCACGAAATGAAACAGCAGCCTCCACAGCTTGATTAATAGCACTAACCATGTAAGATTGGAAATCAAAACAAGAAGAAGAACTTGAAGTTTTATTATATTCTTCCTGAATTTTTATCCTCAAATTAAATTCAATTTTCTGAAATTGAATAAAAATTTCATTGATTCCTTTGGTTCTCAACAATATAGCATAATCAAATATATTTTTTCTCAAAACTACTATTACTATGAAAAAAAAATCATTACCAAAATCTTTATTATTATTATCCTTAATATTCCCAAATTCTGATTACTGTTGGATCCACCATTGAATCTAATGCTTCTTTGCCAATTCAAAAAACTCGAATCTATCTTTATTTGTGGTCCTAACCGAATCTATATATAATATATATTTGGAAATTGACTCATTTTAACTTTATATTTCCATTTAATTTAACTAAATTAAATTTAAATTTATATCTTTATTTAATTTAACTAAATCAAATTTAAATTTCTACTTTAAAAGAAAATTTATTTTAATAATTTTGAATTAAACATTAAATCTCAAGACCAAATTTTGTTTAGTAATTTTGAATTAAACATTTAATTTTAAGACCAAATTTTGATTAGCAATAATTAATAATTTCTTTTTTTAAATCTTTTACTATGTTTTTTTATTTTCTATTCTAATAGTTTAAGCAAAAAATTTCTTAAAATATATTTATTAAAATTTTATACAACCTTCAACTAATTATAGATTATTCTTTTAAATTAAACAATTATAATTTATTAAAAATAATAATTATAGTTTATTCTTTTAAATTAAACAATTATAATTTATTAAAAATAATTTTTTTAGAATTTATTAAAAATAATTGATTATATGCATTTATTTTGGTCAATATATCTTAAATATAATCGTATCAAATCAAAATAAAATTCAAATTAAGAATCTTTATATGCCACATTGAAATATTTTATTATTCATAAGACAAGAAAATATATTGATTTAAATTTATTACTTTATA
>CANUEY010035207.1:0-11368 GCA_948099555.1 Croton setiger
GAAGAAGAAGAAAGAATTGCGAAAATAGCTGTTCAACAATGAAAATCTCGTCCCTCTAATTCTGATGGCGAAAAGTGTCTACAGAAAGACCTAAAACTGACTTATATACCTCCCAAAAGGTAGGGTCAACTAATATAATAACAGGACCCACTAAAATTAATAATAAATCGGTCTTCCAGACTTTAAAACAAGCAAAAACAATCCTTGAGATGTTTCGGGCTAGCAGACCTCTTAAAATAAATTGTGTCTCCCGTTTTCCGCTTAGTCTCGCCCACAGCTAAAGAATTGCACAAATTACGCAAAATCAATACAAATATAACAATAAAAATAAGTTGGATTTGCATGCTATCAGTTATCTATTGTTCCTCTCAAACTTCGGCATACCTTCTTTGATGTTATGCAGGTTGACAGTTGGCTATCCTTGAATTCGTGCTCTGATGCTTCAGTTTCTAATGTCTCTTGGTAGCTTTTATTTCCATTAATCTTGTGGGCTCCTAGAAGCCTTGTAATAATGTTGTTTTCTCTTTGGAGATTGTTTCTGAACCGTTATAGAAGGAAGCTATGTTGGGTTATGCAAGATTGATTATTGTTAGTCTTGATAACGCTTCTTTAGGTAGTGGTAAGACATCTAAGGGGGACTTCTCTGTGAGCTGGTCTCTTTCGCCGACAGGTTGGACTAAATCGAACACTAATGGATCATTACAACGACAGGATGGTTCTTTGGCCATTGGTGGTTTACTTCGTGGATCTCTAGGTGAGTGGATTATAGGCTTCTGTATGAAACTAGGTGCTTGTTCCATTTTAGTTACTGAACTTTGGGGTGTTTATCATGGTTTGTTGATTGCTTAGGATTATAATGTTAGAAATTTGTTGGTAGAATGCAATAATTTACAAGTTGTGTTGATGTTGAACACTCAAGCCCAGGTGCCTCTTCCAATTTTGAATATGGTCTCTAATATCAAACAGGTTTTGTAACGTGACTAGATTGTGGAAATAAGACATGTTTATAGGGAAGCGAATGAATGTGCAGATGTAATTGCTCGTCTTGGTCACTTTTGTTTAGGTTTTGATGTCACTGTTTTTCTTAATCCCCTGCGGACTTTATGTCCAATGTTGTATGATGATCTACGTTGCATTTTGTTTAATAGGGTTTTTCCTCCGGTTAATTGATAATATTTTCGGCCTAATAATCTAATTAGTTGTGCTTTCAGACGACGCTAAAGCTGAAGCCTGTCGGAGAATTATTAGGTTTGATGTAGTTTTCTTTAAAAGAAAAAATTATTAAATGAATTGCATTGTTAGTGGGAAGAAATGAATAAACTAAATGAGAAATTTAAGAAAAATGTAGATTTGCATGTAAAAGTGGTCCTTGGAAATAAATATTGTTAAGAAAAATTGGTCCCTTCGCGACATTCCTTTGTGGCTTCAGTTAATTAATATATTCAAATCTCGCAAGGATGGATTGTGATATGTAACTCCTCTATCTGCTATGCATTAATGCCTCATCTGCTTTCCTTCATTCCCTTCTTTCCTCATTACATCATTCACATGCTTTTTTTTCCCCATTCAATCCCATTATTTGTCGGCCACTTTATTATATTTAAATTGCTAAAATATTTTGTAAATTTAAATCCAATCAAAATTATTTACTTTATTAATTATTATTGGCAGAAGAAAGTGTTTTTAATTTGATGTTGACAATATTATTAGCATCAAGAGCTTTATATTCTATAATTTTTGTGCTAATTAAATAGAGTGACAAACAAACCACACTCTAATTGCCGGTGAAGACAATTGTTTATTTAACATAAGTTGAGCATAAATTTGAGATAATCCCTGAATTAAAATACATTATTATGGTAAAAAAAAAAGACATATCAGCAATCTGCAGGGATTTTGCTATCACAACTCTTTATTACTATATTGGTAGGGTTTTGAAATTATAGTGTTAATTTGTATTGTGGGAAAGGGAAAGAAGAGAGTAATGGGATCCACTTGATAGACAGTAATTCAAATATATATATATATATCATCACTTCACTCAAACATCTCAATGTGATCTACATTAAATTTCCATTGCCAACACTTTCCTCATTAATTATTTTCACAAAACTAAATTACATTCATTGGTCGGATGAGTAGAAAGTGATAAGTACGTAAATAAATGGATTTTATTTAGAAAAATAACAATTCTGCCAATTTTTGGATTTTCTTTTTGATTTTTTACTAATAATACTTGATTTTAACATGTGTATATAATTATTCACTACATTAACATTTAGTTCAACTCCAAACGAAAAGAACATGAAAATAAAAAAATTGACTCCCTGATTAGTGGCATTTTACAGTGTGTTTTGCAGTCACAGTAAAAGTAGTTTGTTTTTGGATATTAGAACTGTGGTTGATGGTAATGTTACAATTGACAAAGAAATGCACTTTGCTATGTCAATCTTTATTAATAGCAATTGTTTATGACATTTGCAGTTAGAGTTGCATTATTTTAATCAGAAAAGCATAATATAATCTTTTAGCTAGAATCATAAATTTTGTGGGTAATAATATTTCAGCTAGAGGTAGAACCCGTAATATCACAGTTTTGGAGACGATTCTGAAGATTTTCCAATAAAAAATAAGGCCATGATTGGTATGCTTTAATACACTTTAATTGTATATTTTTATAAAATTATAAAAAAGAAAAATTTGATACAGCGTTACGGATTACTACCGAATATTACTTCATTGCATGGTTTGCATAACTGTAATGGTAGAATGGCAACATAAAGAGGAAATAGTAAGAAGAATGGGAGTTGATTCCAAATGTTGGTAGCATTAGCATACAAGTATGTGTTGTAGGGCCTTTCTGTTTTGAGATGTAAGTAGAAAAATGCCAACCTAAACTCAAGATTTTGTAGGTTTAAAAGTGAGGCAAAATTGGCTTTAACAAAAGTGAATCCACCATCCAAAACATGAAAGCCCCTCTAGTTGTAAATCAAGAGAACAAGAATAAACCTCTACTGGGTTTCTCTTTTACATCCTAAATCAACTTCCACTTTCAATGTTTCTTGCCTGTTCTGCCTTTGTAAGACAAGCAGTATTTGGATATAAAGAAGAAAATTTTGCTTCACTTCACCACTAAAACAGAAAATCATACAACTTTTTATTATATTTTCAGGATATAATATAGAAACCATTAATATCAACTGAAAATATAAAAAGAAGAGCTCTTCTAGGTAAAATTGCAATCAAATTCAAGGGAAATCAAAATCTTTCACCTTTGAATCAGCTGGTAACTTTTTTATTACTTGCATGGATGCGTCTAATGACCTTCTATTCTTTTGATCATTTCTCTTGTATGCAGTTTGAACAACTTGTACTGCTTTCTGACTCTTGCACCCCAGCAGACTATTTGGCTGATGGATCCTAGGCGTTGATGCGCTGTTTCGCAAGTTCTTCTTCTCATCGTAATCTGGAGCAGTAGAAAAATCAGCTGCACTGGCTGTCACAACACTCCACTCAATGCTGGTCTCACTTGGCCCGTACCGGCTAATAGGTGACATACAACCAAGAATTTGTCTAGTAAATGTCGGCTGCGTACTGCAAGAAAAATTCTCTATCTCAAACAAGTCTGAACTACCATCGCTTTCTGCATCTCCATAAATTTGGCTACTTGCAGAAGGCGTTGGCAAGTTTTGTGCTTTTGGAAATGGAATAGCATCCCAAGTAAGCACAGAAAGTTTCCTCTCCAAATTTGTAGCTATATCTTCTTTCATAATCACATGAGATCCAAACACATCTATTGATTTTCTCGGATCTTCTTCAATAGTTTTCTTCAGCTTTTCTCTTTTAACTTTCATGTTCTGCACCCCAGAATTTACAGTTGGTAATACATAATAGTCCTCTCTCTTAGAACCAATGCTCATTTTCTCAAAATTCGGGTTGCAATACTCTTCTTTCCCTGGAAATCTTGTTTGAGCTCGTTTTCTTGTCTCGGATTGGACAGGATTTCGATTGATTTTAACGTTTGTATCTATGTAAACGGATTTTTCATCAGAACAAGATCCTTTGCAGGCAAAACCAGGAAAGTACCATCTTTCATTTACTTTCTTTTGTCTGCCTCCTGATATGTTTCTCCGCGAAGTCGGTAATAAAGCACTTTGGCTGTTCCAGCTGGACTCAGAACTCACACTTGGAGTTCCTAAACTTGCTCTTGTTCTCAACTGGTTACGATGACCAATCCGTTTCTCAACAGCAGTCTCATGCACAAATTTTCCTGCATTAGAAGAATCTATGCTTGCTGAAGTTTCATCACCCAGTTTCATGTTGAAGTATTTCTCAGCTCGAAACACACTGATCTCTGTCTCTGCAGGTTTAGCTTTCTCCAAAGAAGTTTCTTGTGTTGAGACTATGTCAGGATGAGGAAACTGTGCAGATTCTGTGAGCTTATTTACAAAACTCTCTTGTGCTGCAGTGAGGTAAGCAAATGAAGCATCACGAAGATCAGTAATCTTGCTTCCACTGTCCATAGCTGTATGTACAGGAGAAACAAATTCAGAAATAAGATTATGAAAAGCCAAGAAACATTAAGGCAAATTCGACAGAAAGAAACTGTTTCTGGTTTAAGGATTAGTGGAGAGAGCAGAAATACCTATTTAAAGAAACTATGGAGGAGTAGGGAGTTACAGTAGACATGAGGACCAGGACAAGCATAAAAAGGAAGGATATAGTGTTTGAAACTGATATAACAGAGTTTGGATATTAGGGAGGAGAGGAAAAGTAAAGCAAATAAAAGATAGAAGCCAATTCTATAGAAGTAGACTTGTGGGGTATGCACCATAGAACGGTATCTGGTCCTACAAGATTAGGGCATGATTCATGATGGGTCACTACTTTTCTTCTCTCTTTAGGTTAGGTGCTCAATCTTGTAGCTTCCAGTCCCCGGGTTCTGTCCTGCTATTCGTGTGCGTCCACACACGTGCTCACATACATACACATATATTACATACAGACTGTCTGAACAAAGTTAACTTTTTTTTTTTTTTTTTCTGGTGAGCTTGTGTACTAAGGAATAATAACCTGACCTGAAAAAGGCAAACTCACTTGCTTAACATTTCAAGTAATTAACATATTTGTGGCTGGAGTTAAGTCTGCTGTGATTACATCAGGACTATAATCTAATCAATATAATGGATGGCCTTAAATTGTTGTCCACGTGTCATAATTATCACTCCAACAAAGTGGAAAAGCTTTTGATTGGTTCCTAATTTATGAATTGCAAATTAGTAGCCTACAACAGAATAAACCAAACAAACAGTGACACGAGGCCATATATGAATATTTGATCCATCATTCCCTTATGCAACATATTAAATAATGATTCCATTTCCTGCTTTATATATATATATATATATATATATATATATATATATATACACATGAAAAATAATGCCATGAAATTGGATAAATAAGCCAATTAGAAGCCTCGGCGAAAAACCTCAAAATTTTTACAAACTGTAACAAGATACAGGCACCCGAGTCTGAAACTAGTTTTAAGCAGAATAGCTAGGAGATCAAAGAATCTGTATCCTACATCTACCCCAGAAGAACAGTACCTGATAAATAGTAAACTATCAACAATAAATACTGCAGAAGTTATATTCAGTGGCTTTTCCTTATCACAGAGTGGACCATCTATGATACAAATTCATCGGTCGAGTTTGAGTAAAAAAAAAAGTAGCATTCCCCATTGGACTTTCATTTACTGTGAGGTTGTTTTATTGTTTTCTCCAGCAACCCAATACTGTTTGACAGCAAACAAGACCTTCTCAGAAACATGTGGACCGTCCTCATGATCCACTATTTTTGTGTTCCATCTCATTCCTCCAACAATCCTCTTCACCTTGATCAACACGTCCACCTGGTCACGGAATATGACTGTCCCTTCTGGCCTTAAAATACGGTCGACCTCTAGAAGAATGTCTTCCATCTCGCACCTGCATTAGAACAACAAAAGCAAAAGAAAGTCTTTAAATGCTGCTTCTATTTGCATGGTTATTTATTACTGCTACTCAAATCTCAAATCAGGTGAATCAAGTCCCTGAAGTTAATTAAATAAAGACTTACTTATCTTTGTACAATCTGAAAAGAGCATTTGCATGAATTAAGTCATATGTCCTTGGATATGTGGAGAATGCTTCACACCTGGTAAAATATCAAGGAAGATTATTAACACTTAACAGACAATGGAATGAGAGAATAATAAACTATCTATAATTTAAACTTTCTTCAATCACAAAGTTATAAGTGGGACAGATAAACTAGCATTGAGGGTCAAGAATGATATTTTCCTTTTTCTTTGTTGTTTATGCTTCCTTTAGTTTTACAACAAGAGTTGCATAGGAAATGGTTAGAGCATATATGCATGCTTATGACATATAGGTTCAGACATCTGCCAAATTTTTTATCAGTTTGAATTCAGTATGCATTTTGCATCATTTGAACTTCACCAGGGAAAATAAAAAAGATTGGATATAGCCAACATAAACTTCTAAAAGGAATGATGCAGAAGCTCAGATTGGTGTCGAGATCTGACAAATAATAGACTATACACGAAGTGAAAAGGCTCACCTATACCAACATCAATATTTGAAATCAAAGAGAGAGATCTCCCTATACTTACCAATCATGATATATGCCAATCAAGCCACGCTCGTATATAACACCCAATGTATCTTTTTCAGCTATTGTAGGCATAACATTCATAACCCACAATTTTGGAGATTCAATGGCTGCAGCAAAACCTCCCATGCCAGCATTCATATCCATGATGTTGCGATACCTCCCCGAGACAAGGATTTTGTTTATCCTCTTATAGGCATTGACATGCTTTTTCCAGAGACGAGCATCTTCCAGGTATGTCTCAACAGACAAACCAGGAATGGAGCCACTAGATATTCTGAAAGGAACAGCATTAAGTCTTTCTGGAAAGTGCCTCCATGGTGCACCAGCAACTTCATTCGGCTCATTGGTGTCAAGATAGGGAGTTACACACGCCTCCATTTTCTTATACCTGCAAAAGTTCAGATGATAATTCAATGACACGGTATAAAGTTGTTATATGTTGGCAACAACAGAAATTCTCATCCTGAACACGAAGTGTTCGAAACCAAACATAGATCAAAGGACTTGGAAGGAGATAAACTATGAAACATATAAATAAGTTCATTTTTGTAATTTTCCAGGTCACTCTAGTTAGACTTAATGGGCAAAAATTCATATAACATTGAAGATTAGTAGGTCCTTTTTAATATAGGTAAAGGAAGAAAAAAATGAAAAACAGCTGAATAAGTTAGGAGAAATATTCTGTGTATGAGCTAAAAAGCCAAAGCAGTCAAGATAATGGCATACCACACGTCATCTGTGTTTGTGGGTTGGCACATTGTTGGCTGAGGATTTAGGTCACGGCAAGAATCATAATTTATTCTTTTCTGCCAGATTGCTATTTCATCTTTCTCATATTTCTTTTCCCAGCACAGTAGTTTGGCAGTCATTTCAATCTTCCTCTGCTCCTCCTCAAGTTCCTCTTTAGGACGCTGCCATGCTTGGTAATTGCTCTTCCAATTGATTGGAGGACCGGAAAGCACCCAATAACCACCAGGTCTAAGAACACGGTCAACTTCCATCATATACATTCCATCTGGAGAAACAATACCATGCGGTCAAAGACTCATGGGAAAAATCAGCAATTTGTATTCAAATGAACAAGAGAACCGTTAATTTTGAAGACCATTTCTTACACTCTTGCCGCAATTTATTTTAGTGTTGGCAATACAATGTTTTATTTCATCTTTAGACTTCCTGAAGTCTTTTCACAGTAAAGCAAAAACTGATTTGTTGCGGCATTAGCATCGAGTCTCGATGATGAACCAAATCAAATATATTCCATTTTCCGGTTGATTTTTGTATAAATTAAAATAATACTATAGAATTGAAGTCAAAATTACTCTGCTCACCGTTAGAACCCCAAGGAATCAAGCAACGAGAACAGTGAGCCATATCAAAGGCTCTAGAAGGATACGGTAGCTTGATAGTTCCAAGAACACCAATAACAGCAGGAACTCCTCTTTCCAATGCAAATTGAACTTGTGCTTCATGAGAGTCTCTTGGAGCAAATGACATGGCTAAAACATTCTTTTTGAAAAGGTATGCACCCCAACTTGCAACCTGATGAACTCTCAAAGAAATAAATGAAATTACTATAAAAGCATAAAGATCAGGCAATAAAGGTAGTAGGAAAACAAAAATAATAAGAACAAAGGTCTCTCGGGTAAATGATTACTCACCCCACAGCCAGTATCTAAAGCAGTTCTAACCAACCCATTGTCAATAGGGATCACAGCTGCAAGTTGATTTATATATGCATCTGCCCCCTGAGGAAATTGCGTTCCTCCACCAGGGAATCTAAACACATTGCCTTCATATTGTATCCAATTCTGAACAGCCTTCTCAATTGTCAGGCTCTTGTAAGGTGCGTTTGCATAAGGTACAAAATCACGGCTCTTTGGCCACGGAAATGGGGTAGCATATCCTTTGGGTGCGGGAATAAGGCAATGTAACTTCTCATCTTCAGGAGGACAATGCCTTTCCCTATAAATCATATTCTCTCGAGGAAATGTCATAGCCCTCATTTGTTCTTGGCAAGGTGTATAATCAATATACTTGTCATCACATGCCTTAATTTCCTTAACTTGTGCTTCGGAACCATCAATAATTCCTGCATCACCACTTGTCTGATAATTCAAATTGTTGAGAATGCTACAGTGTGTCTGTTTGGTGATCTCCACGGCTATACTATCGCCCTTTCCAAACCCACTTCGTTGCCATGCACCCAATATATAGAAGAAACCACATAAACCAATCACAATAAAAATTGACAATGAGCTCCTTGTTCTGTGGTCTCCTGAGTTCCCCTTTGTGGCCATACTGCACTATAGATATGTGCTTTTTTCTTATTCTTCGCTCTTCTATTAACACATGAAAACTGCAACATATACACATCAATATATTTAAAATCATGAAAAAACACAAATTCTAAATTCGAGATTGTCATTTCCTATAGAAACCATACAAGATGATACAAGAATATGAAAAACACCCTATTCTATCACATAAAAAATAAAATTCAGTCTAAAAACCCAAACTTTCAAGTAATAAAACAAAGAATTCAATGATAGAAATGCCAAATCTTCAATCCTCTTCATCAAACTTCATGGTGGAGATCAATCAAGTAAAATAAATTTGTATTCATTTCAAAATTTTCGATTCTTACAATATCGAATCGGGTCAAAGTCCGTCTAATAATTATACAGTGAAGAAGAAAACTGAAATGTAACGAAACTGCATAAAATTGAAACAAACACGAATGAATGGATTACATGAGCAAATTAATTATTTTTTTTTTCTTAAAAAAAAAAAAGAGAATTTCGTACAGAGGCAGGATTGCATGAAGCGAGATGCGCGCGGGGCACTGATCAGATGAAAATCACCATCGTCAATGCAATTGCAGAATGCTAGAGAGGGAGTTTGATAACACTGGCGTGAAAAATTGGTGTATAGTATAGATTGGAATTGGCTAAAACAAACTACAAAGAGCGCGTCGTCAACGGCAGGCGGGTGTGCGGGCGGGCAAAGTCTTTACGAATAAAGAATTAGTAGTTTCGATATTTCTCATGTTCCAGAGTCTTTTTGTTTCCTTTGAGGGAGTTTCAGTTTTGTTAGATTATGTCGTATCCAATCAAATTTTGACATCTCACCTGTCGTGACAGCTGGCGAGGTGTTTCGTTCGTGGGGTCGAAAAGTAAAATTAAAAAAGATTAAACAAATATAATTAGAGAAGAGGGGGAGTCAACGACTAGGAAAAAGAATGGTATATTGTTTTTGATAGTCGTTTTAGCCATACCACTCATATAAAACGACCAATCATTCGCCTAGCATATTTTATAAGTTGAATTTGTTTAAAAGTTAAAACACATTCTGTTTAATGCATAATTGTCTATTGCCTTTTTTCTAGTAACCAATTACTAATTACTATGACCAATATTAATATTTCGTACGAATATTTTTTGAAAAGAATATTAAAAATTCTGGCCACAGTTTAATTCATACTGTGACACTCCAAACTTAAACTCTACGTTGTTCCGACGTCATTACATGCATTTTTATTTAAATAAAAATATTTGATTTGAATATGAGAGAATATGATTTGAATATGAGAGAATATGATTTAAATATGAAATGCATGAAATAGAGATGTTAAATAAGCTATGTTTTAAGTTTGTTTACCGTCGAAAGACATAAACGAAACCAATTATGATTTTTGGCTCACATGACTGAAAAAGGTCAGAAACGCGTAAATTTTAAAGCAAATGATTTTGATATGTTAATATATGTTTGTAGACATAATTTAAAGAGTTTTGGAACCCTAATTTTACGACGACGTCGTACGGTTTCGGTTTCGCGAAAATCATCGAGATTTCGGAGTCGGATTAGGGCTCCGACCGAACCGCGAATAATTTTCGGATTCCGATTTTTACTGTAGCGTCTTCTCTTATACCTTACGTTATAAAACATGTCATATATTTTTTTTTTTTATAAACTTATATCACCATTTTAAATTATCATGTTAAACTATATCGTCACATAATAACTTAACATAAAACATACATTTTTCAGATGTCAAACATAACCAAATATTAAACATACAAAATTACTATTATTTATTTACATGTCATTTAATCATATTATCCCAAACTTAATAAACATATATATATACATGCCAAACTATAAAGGTAATGCTATACAGGAATAGCATCAAACAAAAGTCTATATGCAAATAGTACGGATGATGTGACGAGAGGGATAGAGGCTTAGGCTTCAGCTGTACCGACCTGAGCAATAGACCTGTGAAGTCTCAGCACTTCACTCAAACAGTAAACCTGAAAAAAACATAATATGCGTTTTGTATGAGTCGCAAAACTCAGCAAGTGCTAAGCAAAACATATATAACAAATAAGGCAATTTATCACATATATCAATATCAATCATTTTCAGGTTACAAATATCATTTATTACAAGCTATAATAGCAAATGCATAATGACATGTCATTTCTTATTCATTGGTGGTGATTTATCGACCAAATGTTACCCCGGGAATTTCACGGCATATTAGTAACCATAGCTGGCCAGCAAACCTGTAAGACCAGAATACATCGTCGGTCATAAAGGGATCCGCAGATCAACCTTTAATATGCAGTATTCACCATATCATTCTGCACTGTATAGGACCCGTAGGTCTTTCTATAACATTTTAGAC
>CANUEY010035288.1:0-17536 GCA_948099555.1 Croton setiger
TAGGGTTTAGGGTTGGAATGTCACATAGCATAGCTTGAAATTCTCATTCAAATCATATATCATCATATTCAAAACATATCCATATCATTTACTTAATTTTCATATCATATATCATATCAAACTATAATGCATTTTAATCAAAAATGCACAAAATATATGTAATGATGTCAAAATGACATAAGACTTAAGTCAGGAGTGTCACAACTACTTTATCAATCTAACCAAACAATTATGGATTTGATTCAATCGAATAGCTATGGAAATTGCTATCAAACAAAACAACGGGCCCTGTTAATTCATTCAATAGAATTTCACTAGGGGATATATTTTTCCAAAAAATCACAGAAAGAATATAAATGCAATATAGATTAAGAAATTCAATTAAGTTCAATAATCTCACAATCGAAATCAAACTTCTACCTTGGTTTTAGCCTCAACTGAACAAAAGAAATTAGTGACGCATAGCTACGACAGAAAACATGATGAAGAAGATGAAAGAAATTGCGAAAATCAGCTCCCACAATAAAAATCCCGTAACCCTATTGATGATAGCAAAAAGTATCTATAGAAAGCTCTAAAACTGACTTAAATACATCCCAAAAGGTAGGGTCAACTAATATAATAACAGGACCCACTAAAATTAATAATAAATCGGTCTTCCAGACTTTAAACGAGCAGAAATAACTCTTGAGATGTTTCGGGCCAGCAGTCCTTTTAAAACAAATTGCTTCTCCCGTTTTCCACTTAGTCTCGTCCACGACTAAAGATCGGACTTCCTTGTTCTTTGCATTCCGAAAAATTCAACAGCTTCAATCTTTCTCTAAAACGCTTCAATTTTGCTCATTTTCGCTCTATTCACGACAAATCCAATTTTCCTAGCACAAAAGCTATAACTCAAATAAAACTATACTTTTAATCACAAATAACGCAAAATCAACACAAATATAACAATAAAAATAAGTTGGATTTGCATGCTATCAATATCATTGGATTCTATATTATCTATGATTAGTCAATGCTTCAAAGTCGGGAAAAATCATGTATGCTTAATTGTGATGTGATTATTGTGAATGTATTTATGACATACTATGTAATTAGATTACTTTGTGATTTATCGGTACTGTCTTGTGGTTATGAATGATGTAGCTATGTCGTGACATAGTGAAGGAAAGAAAATGAATAATGAAATTATTGTATGTGCGATATACTGGCTGAGGAGAGAGATATTGAATATTATTGTGTAAATGATATACTTGCTGAGGAGTGGATTTGAGTACATACCGATACTTATGATACTTTCATGAATTCCTTAAATATATTATATATACTTGTGTAGTTAGATTTGAACCCAAGCACTCGCACTAATACCATTATAGACCTACTAAGATAATAAAAAAGATACTGCTACTTGTGTATATAAATAATATACTAGCTGAAGAGTGGATTCGAATTCATACTGATACTTGCTTTACTGCTATGAATTGTTTAAGGTACAATGTGCAAGAAGCCACAATTTTAAAAGGCATTCAATAATTATTAAAAAAAAAAGAAAGAAAGGGTAATCAAATCAGCTTCAGAACATGAAAATGGAGCTACTTACATTGTAACCAAAAATTTAAAAGGCATCTAGTAATTATTTAAAAAAAAAAAAAAGAAAGTGTAATCAAAATCAACTTCAGAACATGAAAATAGAGTTACTTACATTATAACAGTAATAGGACAACTTGAGAAATAAGAGTCATACTTTGGCATACTTCAGTAGAGACGCAAGATGGACCAATCCTTGTGTCTTGAATTGATTGACTCCAATTGAGGTGTTAATATGTTTAAAAAATTGAAATTTGAGGTATTAAACAATGCACCCCTAATTATTAAGGTGTCACTTGAAAAAATTGTACAAATGTTAGGTGTCAATTTATATTAGTATCTTTTTTAAATAATAATAAAATAAATAAGAGAAAAAAGTAAAAGCACAAAAAATATTATTTCGTTTATAATGAAAGATATGAACTATTTTTTAAAATGAAAAATTACAAAGTATACTATTTCATATAATTTTTTTTAAATTTAAGAAAATTCTCGAGTTCAATTAGTTTGTTAAAGAATCAACGCTTCAAATCATAAAATTATAGACAAAATATTTTATCGCTGAAATAAATCAAAGAGAAATAATAGTCAATAGCAATTTTAGGATTTTAATTTTAAATAATTGACATATTGGTTGAATAATTAAGTAATTAATAGTTTTTTTTTTATAAAATTACAACTATTCCATTTTACCGTTACCATTACAATATTTTATTTATTTGTTGGAGACATGTCCTTCCTGGTTATTTTTTTCGACGAAAAGATGTCTCTATTCAATTACGTGATCCCAGAGAGAGACTTTTGATTTCTTTCTTTTGTTATTTGTACAACAATCACTTTTCCATTTTTTAGCCTCTATTCCGATCAACTGTTTCTAATTTCGGATAGGTATAACAGTTTCCGATAGAACTAATAACATTTTGTTCATGTGTTTCATTTATCCATAAAAACAATTGCGCACTGGAAAAATCCGTCCAACCAAAAGTTATATATCGAACCACAATCATGCTCACTAGTTTGCTGCTTTCAATTCATCTTCTACTTTCATTGCCCACTAATGCATTCTATATTTATGTATATATTTTGTGGGGCCGATAACATTTTTTGAATTTAAAGGAAAAATGTTCCCTAACTTGAAACTAACCGAACATAAATCCCAAATGCTAAAAACAAGTTTTAGTGTCCAAAGAAGAATAACTTCGATTTAATTCTTTGGAAATTCCCCCCTTCATTTTGTCAAAATCTATAAGAAATAAGAGAGTAACGTTTGTACTATAATAATAAAATAACTGAAATCCATAAACCTTATATCACTTATTAAAAAGAAAAAACATATACCATATTTTTTTGCCACATTTTAAACTCCTTTTAAAGACAAAAAGAAAAAAAGGAAAAACGTTAATAGTTTGCCATATAATTTGAATCCTGAAAAAAGGAAAATCAATCACGATCTAAATCTAAACATAATAGTAGTACGTTTGCAACTGAATTATTTGAATTCAATCATATTTTCTAATTCCATTAAAAAAAAGCATATTTTCTAATTAATGACAATGGTTCATTGAAAAATTTATTTAATAAAATCTGATTGTCTTGGATCCACCTTTTGAAATGAAAAATGTGTTGCAATTATTATTTATGAGATTAGAAACCTCACCCCAATAATTTTGTTTGTATCCATTAAATATTGTAAAATAATAAAACATGTTCCACACGGTTGGGAGTTTTTTCCAACTGCATAGCAGTTTTTAAGTTGTTTTAATCAGTTTTTAACGCTAAAATTTTGCGGTGTTTAATAGTTTAATTTTAAAATAAAATTTAGCTATTTATGCAATATTTTATAAAAATATAATTCTCTTAATTTTTAAATTTTTTAAACCATTATTACAAATAAATAAATGCTATTTCAAATAGTTAAATAATGGAATGTACACGAGTTTTGTTTATTTATATTATATTAAGAAAAGATAATTAAAATAAATAAAAAAAGTAAATTAGAAATTGTTGAGAAATTAATTTTCCATTGCCACCCACCATTCTTCTTATTTATTTATCCCTACACTGTCCCCATGTAAAGAGCAAAACCCCACCTCAGCATATTCTCCTTTCCAACACTTTATTCAGTTTCTTTTCTTCCTCTCTGCTTCTTCTTCTCATCATCATCCATGTCCTCCATACTCTGCTCACAAGGAGTGGTTTTCGCCACAGCTATGGCAGTTTCCGGCACCGTAATTCTGCTCGCTCTCCGCCTTCAAAAATCCCTTCCTCCTTCTCCTGCTCTTCTTGACAAAATTCCTCATCAAGCTACTGTTCTACGCTCTTGCATCTCCTCCGGTATGCCAAAACAAATCAAAATTCCTCAATCTTTACTATTTCTTGATTTCTTTTATTTGTTTTCATTTGCGATTCTTGACTTTTTCTTTCTTTCTCGTAATTTGACTTTCTAAAGAGGAGAAGCAAAAAAAGAAGAAGAAGAAAAAAGTGCACTTTGCAGAGGATGTAGTGGATCCAAGAACGGACGGAGAGGAATTTAGAAAGCAAAGGGGCGCCATTAAATTCAAGAAAACCACAGTTAATGGTGGCGGTAACGGTGGTTCTGCATCTGGTAAAAGCACAGGAATGCCTGAAAACAGAGTAGCTCTCTATAATGGAATCCTCAGAGATCGCGTGATTAACCGATTGGCTTATTCTTGCTGAATGAATTGATTTTTTTTCCCCCTGTGATTACAATAGTGTGTACATTAAATTTGTAGTTTTTTGTAGTCAGAAAAATGTAACAAGATGGGTCCACTTTTGAGTAATTTTTAGAAGCTAGTTACTAATTGGATAAAACTTTCATTTTGTAATTTGTAACTGTGGACTTAGATTTTAGATCTTTTTTGTGCATAATTTTATTGTTTATTACTTACAAAATCAAGGTACTTCCTCTTTTTTTTGTTGATTTTCTTTTCCAACTTCTATCATGTTTTGATATTTTGGTCTTCAAAAATTAATTTGCGTTTTTGTTGAAATTCAATTCTGTTTTCAGATGAATTTATGCATTTAATCATATTGATGACTTGAGTCATCGGATCCCAATTTATGGCGTGAGTATTAGTCATTGATTTTATTTTTTTAATTGATAGTTTATTTTATTATCGAAATATTTGATCTTCTTCTAACATTAATTTTTTGTTTAAAGCATTACACAACATACTCGAGAAATTTCTCAATTAGTTCTTAAGGGGGAAAAGTGGCTTCCTCCGTGATTTTTTTGTATGATATTGAAGAAAATCCGTTCTTGCATATTAGAAAGGAAAGTTGATCTCTATAAAAGTAAAAATCGTTAATGACCTTAAGTGAGACAATAGGAGATTTTGTGTATATTTCTTTGTTGGATTAACCATTTATTTTCTAAATGAGTTATCTACATTCGAATCATGTATACAGTTAACTTCAATAAAAAAAATTCTAAATTTTAATCCAGCTGCATTTTCAAAACTCAAACTTGATACTTTTGAGAATAACCTATTACCGTTAATCAATGCGCTCCGTAGTAGAATTTACGTATAATTATAAAACTCTGTAGTCATTATTACTACTCAAAGTAGCATATGAATCCAAGTTGATATTGTAAGGAATTCATTGTCTTTAAATGTTAAGTACATATGAGGATACAAAATAGTACATACAACAAAGAGTAAAATAGTAAATTAGATAAATGTATAACTCAACAATCTATCTATATTTTTATTAAAAAGTAAAATGTGTTTTATTTACAGGCGCTACTTTTGCTACAGGTAGGTGGCCAGTGGAAGTTGGAAAGTGCATTTTTCTAAATTGTACAGGAGAAAGAAAATTATATATAGAGTCATTTCAGTTGGGAAATATGTATAGAGAGAACCAATAGGCATTTGCCATGAGTTATTTTGTATTCACATTACAATAATTTCACCTGAAAACTGTCATTCACACATTTGATTTCAGCTTGTGCCTGCCTGCCCACATTCTTCTTTCAATATTCATACTGCTTTTCCTAAACCAAATCTTTCTCCCTACCCTTTTCTCTACTTTCATGTCTCATATATAATGAATTACATGCTTTATCTTGGTTAAAAATTTACATGCTTTATCTTGGTTAAAAATTTACATGCTTTATCTAATAGAGATATGATATCTTTTATTAAACAAATTTGGGGTACACAATTATATTTATTATCCATATGAATTTGTCACTCAAAATATCCAATTTTTTAACATTTCAAAGCATAATTAATAATTTTAAAAATTTATGTATTAATGATATTCGTTTGTTTTTATTTTGGAGTGTTTTAAAATATAAGCTTATATCTATATTTGTATTAGTATTAAATGTTATTTTTTTAAGAATTAACCTTTATAAATGAGAAGAACGATTTTTTTTTAATATTAAAATAAGAATATTATAGTCAATTTAAATAAAAATTAATTATAAATGAGAAAAATTTTATATTTTTTTAAAAATATGTCATGAGAAATAAGGTTATATTTTCAAACTTATGGAACAATTTTGAAACCATAATAATCATGGATGATACTCTTAAAATCTGACAATTTAAAACTTACAAAAGATTGGTTCTCCAAACAACAAGCATGAAATTAAATTTCTCTCGGAGAATAGCACTAACCTTTAATATATAGTGTTCTTTTACCTCAAAGCTTGATTCATTCAAACTTGCTTTGTATGTAAAGTATGCAAGAATTCTGTATGTTTCATAACCTCAATCTACATCGATAAGAGATTCACCATAAAAAAATTTTATACAATAAACCAAAAGGAAATCAAATGTCATAAGAGTCCTAAAAAAATAATAAAAAGGATGAGAAAACCAAAAAATCCAAATAAGAAAGTGGCTAATAAAAAAATAAAAATAAAAACTAACATTAGCTTTTTTTTCCCATAAAATAAGACAGAAAAGTGAAGAGAAAGAATATACTATAAATCTAATTAAATTGACCTGTTATGCATTGAAATTCATATCATGTTGTTGGTATATAGCTATTAAATAATTCATTTTTTTTTTAAAAAAAATTAATTTATATTAATATTTGGTTTACTTTTTAGTAATTATTATAAAAGTTGAAGATGAGTATTAAATAAGATATTAGTTTTATTTTTATGTAAAATACATTATTATTTTTTGAAAATTAATTATTAAAGCTAAATAATTATAATAATTTTAGTACATAACTGAATTTAACTATCTAATCCTATTATATTATTCATATCATCATAGAGTACATTCAATAAAAATCTGAAGGAGTGATCTTTCACTCTATAGAACTAGATATAGAAACAACTGTTTTTGCCAAATTATAAACACACTAATTCTCTTACTGGTTTAGCAAATAAAAGAAAAAGATAACAAATGTTTACACTAAGAAATTAAACTACCAAAATAGGAAAAATCCCCTTTAGTAACTTGTAATGGTTGGATAAATTGTTAACCCTGATAAAAATTTTACGAACACCCATTGTCTCCGAAAATAAGGCATTGCCCCATTTGCTTAGACACACACTTTATTATAGTGTCGGAGGCATCTCACAAAATCCATCCACCAACAAAAATTAAAAATTACTTAAATGAAAATCAAAAGCGTCATCCACAAAATATTTTAAAAATGACATTGATTTTGTTCGACAACATATCATAGCAAATTTTTTTAGATAGAAATAATTCAATTTATTTTGTAAATACTCCACTATTTTTTAAAAAATAATTAATTAAGGTTAAATGTCACATTAATGTTCATTTTTAAAATGAAATGAATATTAATTTACCTTTTAAACTTAAATTGAAAATTGTCCAAAGGGAAATAAATTAATGTACGTTCTATAACTCGATTAATATCTCCATTCTCTTAAAATCGAGAAACTTACTGTTTGCGATAATTTTTTTTTTTTTTTCCAAAGAACTTGTACTCATTTTAGCCTTGTCGGACAATCAGAAAATTGTGTCATCCTTTCTCTGGCCACATGCTTTATAGGAAAAGGAGGACTTATGCCGCAGGTAAAATAAATGTTGGAAACAGATTAAGGGGTGGAGAAATAATGGGTGCACGTTTGAAGAAAGTGCTCACATTTTTTAAGGGAAATTGATGGAATGAGATATTTTTGTAGCCCCATATATCTGAATAATATAAGAGGAGGATGAATTGGTCAAAATTTGACTTATAAAATTCTCTTTTAACGAAAACTTCTCAACTTAAAACTGTTATGAGCTTCTCACTTAAATTCAAAATTCTATTAATTAGAAAATGAGTTTAGGTAAAACATAACTTATGAGTTTAGAAACCAAGTTAATTTTAAAAATGAAGACAAATGAAAATATTCAACTTTAATTAACTTTAGTGTTTGCGAAATATTAAAATAAAATTAATTGAAAAATTTAAGTTCAGTTCAATAAGTATAAACAATGAAAAAGAAATAGATATGCATAATATATAAGCGTTTGGCTAAACTAAACCGTCGTCTATAACTCTTAAGATTTTCGCTATTCTAATTTCTATTTAAAGCTACAGAAAAAATCACTTTAGAGTCTAATCTACTTCACTCTAAAATTTATGAGATTGAAAAAATCTCATAAATTTTTTTAACTGCCACTATAAACTAAAACTTTTTAATCTTGTAAGTTTTCAAATAGGCTACTTGAATTTAGATATCTTCTAATCTTGATTTCAAATTTTTTGTTCAAATATGGGGGAAATTTTCTCAAAACTCATTGTTAAAACATGATCTATTAGATTTATAAATAAAAATAAGAATACTAATTGAGAAATAATAAGTATGTGTATGTAGAAACAAAGAAAGGGCAGACAGCCTCATTATTTGTATTTGTTTACTTAATTTTGACCTTAGAGAGACGTAAACTAACCGCATGTGGAACAAAGTTTTCATTCCTACACAAGCATGTGGTTGGATGCTTCCTTTGTCAGCCTCACCAGCTCACTCTACACTTTATGCACTATTTTTTATATTTTATACTTATTTATTTATTAATTAGTTCTTTAGTTTATTAGAAAACACTTTTAATTAAATGTAGGAATATTAGGACTTAATCCAAATATATAAACAAATCATACTTATTCCACTCACATTTGATTAGTGTTAAGAGAATTTCAATGTAAGAAATCAAATGGTTTGATTTAGTCATGAGTGGAGCTAGAAATTTAGGTCAAGTAGGCGTGTATATAATATATAAAATTATTAAGATTTTTTAATTTTAAAAGGTAAAAGTTATTATACTTGCATTAAAATTTTTGATCTTTACATTCAAACATTCATTAGAATTTTATGGTAAAATAAAATTAAAATAATAATAAAAAAGGGGAAATAATAAAAATTATAAAAGTAAGAACAATTTAAAATACTTTAATTAAAAATTATGTTTATTATATATATTGATTAATAAAAAATTAAGCAACCAGAATAAAATGAAATAAAATAAAATAAATTATTTAAATTTTTATAGATATTTTTAAATAATATTAAAATTCATAAATTTTAAATAATAATAATAATAATAATAATAATAATAATAATAATAATAATAATAATAATAATAATAAATTCTGAAATTAAATATATAATAGAATAATTTATCGTAATAGATAAAAGAAACAAACAGAAAATTATAACTAAAATTTAATAATATAGAAGAAATAAGGAACATATTAAATAAAAAATATTACATTGATGTAGTAGACATGAGGTTGGTCTTACAACTAACACACCACTAAAAATTTTTTTGTATAAGTAGCCACTCTAATGTTTTATTAGCTTGAGGGTGGACAAATGTTCATAATTCCATAATAGTTGGATAAAATTAATTATTTTGGTAGCGTTTTGTTTAAGCAGTTGTACTGTTTAGACAATTATTAATAAATTACTAACCACCTACAATTAAATATTAAAAGGGTTAGTTTTTTTTATAAAATGTAATACTAACTTTTAAAAGCTACCTAAAACATTACGCCACTGAACACTATAAAAATAAATATTCATCATTTTGACTAGTCAAATTACTAACCAATATTTTAGTCTCTAATTATAATTATTTATAAATTTTGAAAGAAAAAATAAAGTCTAACTTTTTTTTTTCTTGTTGAGGAATTTTTTGTATTTAACTCAAGAATGAAGTGAGATGGGATTAGAGCTAATGTCTCATATTTACTTTATGAAAATTCAAATTAGTAGAGAGAGTTCCCACTTGATCGCTTGATAGTACCTCAAAATTAAATTAATTGATACTTATGATTCAGTATTTTTTTATAGAAATAATTTGGTACTTAATTTGTTAAACTAAATACCAATTCGGATCCGAATTTAGATTAAATCAGTAATTTAGAATGTTTCAATTTGAGATCGGAGCTGCTCAATTTCGAGATAGAGCTATCGAATAACTGCGTTTTAGTACTTAATTAAATCTTGATATTTTTAACGAGGCTTGCTTTGGTGTCACATTATTTTTCTTTAATAAAATAAACTAAAGTTTGAAAAAGTTGCTGGTCACGATGACAACATAGTGTGTTGACACGCGGCCACCAATGACTGGAAGCAAGCAAAAGTATGAAATTGAATAGAGGATGGCCAACTGAAAATTTTGTTGGCATTGCTTTGATTTTGGAACAGAATCTTCATATTGCTTCATGTCAGCTAGCTTTTAATTCTAGATTTTGGAGGTATATATATATATATATGTGGGATTGGTTAGCCAACCTTGAGTGTTTGACCAAACATCCCAATCCCAACCCATGAAGAAGAAGAAACGAAACGATTGGATAATAGAATGACCTTATCTCCCCTGCATGCTTCAATTCTCATTGGACAAACCATGTGAAATCTTTAGGGTCTTAGCTTATTGTAAAACTACCTACCAAACATTTTGCTATTGCTATTTGATGCTCGGTTGGTTAAAAGTTTGTTCCAATTTGGTTTAGAAGATTAATGAGCAAAACTTGAACGATTCTTCGATTTCAAGTTTGTATATTAAACGAGTCAAATTCTAGTTTGCCTTATGCACTCATAAGTCGGCTTATGAACCTGTCTTATCAATTATATCTTATCAAATATACTTGTTAAATTGATTTTATATATGAATATTATTAAAATAAAAAATGACAATGTTTTAATATATTGAGCCAAATCTGACACGTTTGAACTTATTGATCAATTCTAAGCCGAGTCAAACTTTAATATTTTTTATCTAGTTGAATCGAACCAAGTTTAAATTTTACTATTTCTTAACGAACTAAACTCAAACTCGAGTTTCAAGTTCTAATCAAACTTAAATTTAAACTTGAGCTAGTTAAAATTTTTCAAGTTTGGTTCGATAAGGTTAAAGTTCTAACTTAACTCATTTATATAGTATGGAGGATGCAAATCAGCGTAAATGATTCAAAATTGAATTTTGGTTTACAAGATAACAAATGTTGTAAAAGACTCAGATAAGAAATTTTTTTTGTTCCAACTTATTTTTTTGTTTTTGACATATATTATATTTTATTCAAATTCTAATTTATTTAATAAGTTAGTAGATATATTTACCAATTACCTTCACACTATATCACGTAGACCATCTCATTAATAAATCAATAACATCACAGTTCTATTTATAATTTTAATTTTAACTCAAATTTGAATTTAAGTGTTTTCTTCAAATGAAATTAATATAAAATAAAAAAGAATTATAATTTCAATTGCCTGCCAGTTAAAATAGAAAACTTGAGATATGATTAATTAATAAAAGCATCCAATCAATAAATGAGAAGTGAAGCATGACATATCCATTAACAATTCACATGACATTAGCATATACCTTAGTGTTATGAACTTACCAGTAGTTAGTTCTAGAAAGCAAAAGAAAAAGAAGAGAGCTTTTGGAAAAAATTATTATTGTTATTATTATTATTATTATTATTATTATTATTATTATGCACTTTATTTTAGTATATTTACAGTGGTCCACATATAATTATAAATTATTAGACAATAAAAAAGCCAAAAGTCTTTTGCCTAACCGTGACATTAGCTAACGTTTCTTGCCCCATGTTGGTTCGCATTACTAAACAAATAAAATTATTTCTTTTAAAAAAACTAAGCAATTAGATGACTATTTTTCATTAGTTTATTTGTCATCATGTTGGATTAACTTTATTTTAATGTAAAGCTTATTATAACTCCGCACAGTTTTTTAGACTTTTTTTCTAATTAATCCAAAACTTGATTTAGATCGCACGTCATAGTGATGAGTGAGTCTTATAGAAGAGAGATGAGATAACTGCATACGATAAATCTCGAATTTAGAATTAAATAAATCAAAGTAAATTCATACCACTTGGACCAAAATGTTGGTAGTTAGTTAATATTTTTAATCACTAAAATGACATCATTAGGTGTCGTTTCTAATTAGGTGAAATTTGTCTTTGCTCTTTTACATTGTAAGATTCAATTGCTAAAACCGAAATGGAGATAAGGATTAGTGACGTTAATCTTAATATATATTTCTAATAAATGTCTGTTTCTTTTCTTTGAACATTTTTTATTTGCATATAGTGACGTTGCCTTGATTCTTTGATTTGCCCTTTCGTTATATGGTTTTTCCTCTTTTTGAGCATCACCCTTTCGTTGTATGTTGGAGCTTCCCTAACATGAATTTCTATTTCTACTTCCATTATAATCAAATCATACCTTCATGAAATAGGTTTATGTTCTAACCTTCTATTTCATTTTATTTGTTATTTTAAGAGAAAATTATAAATTGTGTAAAATTTTTTTTATTAAATATTTCAATTTGGTATCTTTTTTTTTTTTTTTTCTAAAGTATATATTTAAATGCTTAAATTAGTGTATTTTATTGGAAATCCAATATGTCTTGCGAATTACATAATTACCCATAAATAAAACCATTTGGATTTTACTGTGGCAATGATTCAGTAAAAATATTTTTTAATTTTCATAAAAATTAAAAATTTTAATGATCGTTTAAATTAAATTAAAAATGCATAAATTTTATTAAATTCATAAAAGGTAAATGAATATATATATATATATATATATATATATATATATATATATATATATTATTTCTAGTTCCATGGATCATTGTTATTTTTTCTATAACAAACTATACAATTCGAGAATTACATTGGATATTTAAATTCAATCATCCAAACAACCTACTAAGCAGGGTCTTCTTCCTCTCCACTATCTCCTCCAGCTAACCTGTCCATTTTAATGGATCATTAAAGCATAAAAATGAAAATATTGTTTGTTATTGTGTCATCTCTCTTATCCCTGAAATGACTTGTATTCTTAATTGTGTTTTGAGTTTTTATACATAAAAAAAATAGAAATCTTTTTAATTTCTTTTTGATGATTCTCAAACAATGCAAAGAGAGGTTTTTCTTTTAATTTTGTATTCTCGACAACGAAAAGAATACGAAATTAGTTGAAACTAGACCAATTGAACCAAAACAGACCAGATCAGACCAAGAAGTCAAAGTCAAAGAGCTAATTAGTTTACACAATTAGCAACAGTAGCCAACCAACAGCTGTCACGTGTCATCGTGTAGCCCACACAGCCTACCAATTCCCCTACGCGTGGGCTCTATGCCCCGACCAAACCTTCACGCGTGAACTTCATGCGCTATTGTCCACATTGTTAGTGCCACGCCAGCATGCCACATGGCATCGCCACATCATCCCCTCTTGCCAAGCATCTACCACCTTGCTTCACTAGCTTGCTACCATGTGTCATCGCTTGCCATATAGCCTTCTACGTAGCCCACTCATAGGGTGACACTACCTTTGCACAGTAATCCAAATTTGCAGTGTTTTGAATCCTATTCGGTCTAATTCTATCTTATTCTAGAGTATTCTAGAGAGATTCAATTCTAGAATATTCCCGAATTTTGCTTAAAGGTGAAAAACAACCTCTATGACTCCCAAATAGGCTAAGCCTACTCCCCTATAAATAGGAGTCCTCAGTATTCATTCTACAGACACATTGAGAGAAAGTTTTACATGCAAGAGACAACTTTAACTCCAAGAAGCTCTCCATTTTCTCTCTCATTTCAGTGAATCCAAATTTTCTCTCTCCTTTAGCTGAGGATCCACTTTCTAGGATTCTGTAACCGCTTCTCAAGATTTTGCTCAGATCTGGCCGAACGATTAGCTCTCAGGTATTATATTCTAACTAATCTTTATCAATTAATCTCTTTCCCCCATCACCTAAATAATAAGAATATGTGATTAAATCACTTAATAGTGATTGAGAATTGCATTCTGCCCTTATCTTGAATTCAAATCGAGTATGTAGGCAGATCTAAAGTTTAATTCTAGATTACGGACTTCTAGGCTTCAGCTGACCGACCTGAGTAGAAAGAAGGTGGAATTGACGCTGTCAGTTGCCAAAGAATAACTTGAAATCATAGAATTGCAATTTGATGAGTTGCATACTCAGCAAGTATAAACTAATACAATTTAAAACAAACAATAATTCACAATTCAAAATCATAAACAAAACCTATCGATGACAAGCTTATATCAGATCATTCCATTTACTTTACAAGCTGTAACTGATTTAAACAACACTTCAAAAAATTCCATAATAATAATCACATATAATAATATGCAGATGTCTATATCATATGATTTCATTTAATTATGTTGTAACCCATCAAGCCAAGTACTACCCTGGGAATTTCACATAATAAATAACAAATGGCTGGCTAGTAACATAGACTTGTATGATTTATAGGTCCATTTCAAATTTATATATTGACTCGAAGGTCTATCAGTAATCATATATTGACCCGGAGGTCCATCTGTAATCATATATTGACTTGGAGGTCCATCAGTAATCATATATTGACTCGGAGGTCCATCTGTAATCATATATTGACTCGAAGGTCCATCTATAATCACATATTGACCCGAAGGTCCATTCGTCAAATCATGTAGAGACTCAAGGGTCTCATTTGTGAAATTTGCAAATACTGGTCAAGATGGTCACAACTGCCTTTATTAGGTCCTGTATGAATGCATTTGTATGACATATATACATTTATCATAATATTCCATATAATCCAATGATCGAGTTTCAGTACCGGTCCAAATAAGTATATATCAAATAATAAATCTCAATAAGTCAATTGGTCAGATTTCAGTACCGACTAAATGACCAAATCATATATATTCAATTATCAATGATTTCAAATGACCGGGCTTGAATACCGGTCCAAACAGTTCAATTATCATAAATTCAAAGCAAATAACTTAATTGATCGGCTTCAGTACCGATCCAAACAAATTTATATCAAATAAATCAATTGACCGGACTTTAATACCGGTCCAAAGATTCGAATTTCAACGTAATTTTGTCATTTCATAAACATTCATTTCACAAATAAAACAAGTAAGTTTATACTTACCTAATTTGAAAATGTCATTTAAATTAATTTTCAAACTTAATTTATCATATACTAATTATATTTAACAATATCTATAACTATCTAACTCAATTTATTAGCCGATTAGTCCAAACTATAAGAATAAATTCTATTTAAACTAAAAAGGACTCAATTGAATAACTTTTAAAGTCTCTAAGGACTTAATTGAAGTCTGGCAGCAAGTACAAGGACCAAAATATAATTTTCTAAAATCAATTTGAGCAAAAGCACCTAATTGAAAATAATTAAAAGTTCTGAAGGACTTAATTGAAAAGACACCAGAACTTCAGGGATCAAAATGAAGTCTGCCAGGAGTTAAATTTAGCATGACTAAATTGAAAAAAATTAAAACTTTGCTAGAAGGGGTAAATTGCATTAAATTATAAAATTTAGGAGCCAAATTGTAATTTTACCAAGTTCAGGTATCCAGGGGGAAAAATTCATCAAAACGCAGCAGAGTCTGCCGTTTTGATTCTTCTCCTACCTTCAGCCCGCGCCTACGTTGGTTCTGTTTTTCGGCCAAAAACCTCTGTGATTTCCGGCGGTTTCTCCCTCCTTTCCGGCCACCTATCACCTCCGACAGTTACCCAGACCTTAACTCTACTCATTCCAACAGCCAGGGAACCACCATGCACGACGGCTCACCCTCTTTTTCTCTCTTTTTTTCTTTCCTTTTTCCTTATGCTCTGTCAAAAGCTCACTGTTTTCTTCTATTTGTTCCCTCTCTTCTGCCTCTCTTTCCCTTCTGTTATATTTCTTCACTCACTGAATAGTGAGGAAGTCCTGGAATAATTCTTTCCTCTCTTCTTTTTCCTCTTTTCTTTTCTTTTCCTTCTCTCTATTTTTTCTGGTTTTTCTTTCTAGTTTCAGCCATGTTCTTCTTCTATTTTTATTTTATCTACTCCCTTCTATCTCTCTTTTGGCTAATCATAATCCTGGTTTGGATTCCCAAATCTGAATTCCTTTACACCTCTTACCACTTACTTTTAAATTTAAGTTATATATATATACTTGGCTATAAATATATATGTATATTTTATACTTAATGGTTTTATATAAGTTTCATATATTTCCCTTTCATTTTCACTTCCATTTTTCCCTTTCCATGTATATTTATCTCCTCTTTCAATTTTCATACAAACACAATTATATTCATTATTATTTCATTTCTTTTGGTTTGTTTCGGATACATGTTCATAGTATCACAAATTCACTTTTTCTTCTTTAATCTTATGCATTTTCCTTCATTTCCCTTTTTCATGTACATATATATTTACTTTATATTTCTTTTATCAATTATCATTATTTTTTATTATTATCATTATTATTTTAACAATATTAACGTAATCGGGTCCGAAAATATTCACGGCCCAGTCGGCGCCCGGTACCGACTCCGGTATCTCGGCTAAGTCGACGGAAACAAAATTTGTAATGTCGTCGTAAAAATACGATTTCCATATCAAAAATATTTATTTTTCTTTTTATTTAATTTTATAACAACTTCTTTTTTATTATTCACGCTACCGATGTTTTATCGGTTGCGTCAACTAAAACCCTAATAGTTCACTCTTTTGCATAAACTGATTGTAAATAAGTCTTAAAATTTAATTTGTTCATATATTTTAACTTAATCTCCTATATTTTCCTTAGATATATAATTTCTTAGCTTGTAAGAGATCTCAAATTAAAATGATCGTACCCTCTTTTATGTAATTAAATTATTTACAAGTCTTGAAACTCAAATAATTCACATATTTCAATTTAATTTCAACTTTATAAATATTCCTTTTTAATGATTCTCGCTATTGACATTTTATCGATCGTGATAACTATAGACCTTATCGGTCTCCTCTTATACAGGTGCTGATGATTTACAAGTCCTAAACCTAAATTATTCATATATTTTTAAATAAATTCTTATAATGTTCATTTGTTCAATAATTCGCGCTACTGACATTTTATCGGTCGTGATAACTATAGACCTTATCGGTCTCCTCTTATACAGGTGCTGATGATTTACAAGTCCTAAACCGAAATTATTCATATATTTTTAAATAAATTCTTATAATGTTCATTTGTTCAATTTCTAAGAAAAGAAGTAATTTTTTTATTAAAACAACGCTTATCAATAAAAATCATAAAAATGCGTTATACTTAAAAATGATAACATATATAACGTATGATTTGGGTTAGGAATGTTACATAATGATATGCAATGAAAGACATGATAATAAGCTAAGTTGATGAACCCTCATTAATAATTTAAGTCAAATTTCATCCATGTAACGTCATCTCTTATACCTTACATTATAAAACATGTCATATTTTTTTTTTAAACATATATCACCATTTTAATTATCATGTTAAACTATACCACAATATTATAACCCATCATATAACATACATATTCCAAATATCAAACATAAATCAAATATTAAACATACAAAATTTACTATTATTTATTTACATGTCATTATAC
>CANUEY010035333.1:0-29561 GCA_948099555.1 Croton setiger
TATTAAATAATTACATATTTATTTTTTTATCATCCTAGACAAGTCTGAAGGTCCAAAACTCAGGGACCCAATGGTAATTACCCCATAAAAAAAATAAAACAACTTCGTCTTCTTCTTCTCTTCTTCATCTCTCGCCGTTCCTCACTGTCGAAAACCACGCAACAAAAAACCTTAGCCCCTGGGCGCCGTCCAGCAGCCCTAGCCCTATGCCGTATGCTTCTACTACCGCCGCCCTATCTCCTCCTCCCCTTCTTTGCTTCCTTTTGCTTCTTTAGTTCTTCTTCCTTTAATGGTTGCATCTCGGGTCGTTGATATCACTACCTCCATAGTCGATGCCGATAATTTTTTCTCAAGCACCTCTCTCTCCTCCTCCATCTCAACTAACGCCTCCTTTGCCTCCATCTCAACCGCTGGCTTTGCCTCTATTATCTAGCGATCCTTTTGAGTGGCAACAAGAAGGCTACGAAGGAAGAATAAGAACCGCTTAGGGACCAATTGACGAATGATAAGAACTATTTGCTTTTTTTTTTCATTCAATTTTAGGGATTTAGAGATTAGTTTAGGGATTTCAGTTTCTAAACCGTTGATTTGGAGTATGAATGAATAAATTTTGTATTGAATTGTGAATATGTAAAAGCTGATTTCACTATAATAAATTGTGTTGCATGTGAAGCTATTATATGTTTTTGTATTTGATTGGATTTTTTGTTTTGAGGCAACTGAATCTGATTGTTGTTTGTTATTTATCTATTTAGATTGATTTATGAGTTGTTGTGTCACTTTATATGTTTCACATTGTTAATGATTGTTTTGAGGCAATTGTGCTGTTGCTTTTGCTTGATGATAATTCTGCTTTCTCTACAATGATTTTCAATAGAAATGTGGTGGAAATGTTAAAAAATAAGCTTTTATTTTGGGTCCTTTGAATTGAAACTGAATCATTTGTTTATTCATGTTCATAGATACACTATTTTCTATTCTTCAGTTCAGTGGAAAATCGGTAGGAATTGTTGGGTTGGGAAGGATTGGTTCTGCAATTGTTGGGTTCAAAGGGAATTGTTATTAACATTGGAAGAGGTGCTCATGTTGATGAACCTGAGCTAGTTTCTGCACTTCTTAAAGGCTAGATGGTGCAGGGCTTGATGTTTATGAAAACGAACCCAGTGGAGTGAGGATCCCCAGTTTGATGGTGGTGGAGACTTCTTGTGTGGTTCAATTTGCATCTATCAGTTATTGAAGAAAAAGAGTTGATTTTATTTTTTTTAAATTATTAAATTAATAAAATAATTAATAAAGTGCCAATTTTTTTTTTAAATTATAAAAATGACCCAATTATTTAAAGAAAATGAGGGAAATTGTTGATAAATAGGGCTGCAAACGAGCCGTTCGTGATTGGCTCGTTGTTCGCTCGATAAAAGCTCAACTCGAGGCTCGGATTGATAATAAATGAGCCGAGTTAGAGCCGAAAATTTAGGCTCGTTTAATAAACGAGCCGAGTAGTTAGGCTCGCGAGCAGGTTCGCGAACAGCTCGTTTAAAAAAGTTCGCAAGTAATTTCGTTTAATCGGCTCGCGAGCTGCTCGTTAAATAAGTTCGCGAGCCTATTAAAATAACGTAATTTTGGTACTAAACTAAAAAATATGTTTCAGCTACTTGTCTCTTCACTTTATTTTTTGCTATTTTATTTCTCTTTTTGACTGAAACTACTATTTTAATTTTCTCTCTGAAATGACATTAAAAATGAATTTTCTTAATTTTTGACTAACTTTTAATGAGTTCGAACACGAGCTCGAATAGCAGGAGGAAATGAGCTCGAGCTTATTTGTAAGCTAAAACTCAAACTCGAGACGAGCTAATTCAACGAATTCAAGCTTTTTTGCGAGCTCAAACTCGAGTTCGAGCTCAAATAACAACATAATATAGCCAAACTCGCGAGTCTAAAACAAGCTGAGCTCGAACTCGTAAAATTTAATACGAGTTCGATTTCGAGCAGTACAATAATTATTGATAAAATACAGCAGTTCATTTCTAAAAATACTGGGTGAAATTCGGTAAATTTTGGGGAGAAATAGTAATTTTCCCCCTAAAAGTATAGGCAACCAAAAAGAATTCCCACGTTACCGTAGGAAAAAAAAAGAAAAATTTCCATCGGCATCTTCAACTGACAAATTACAAGTTCACGATATCAAAACCCCCCAAGCAAAAACTACACTTTAAATCACATCTGATCTTCTATACTCAACAAATACTACAGTCCCTTCGTTTCCTCAGATGGGGCTTGATCTCGCTTTCTCGAGTTGAAATGCAGCCGAATCCCTTCCCATTTAGTACCGTTTTGGCCAATCCGTTTCTCTTCAATGGTGATTTAGCCGAAGTTGGTGGTGTTGGTGGATTCGAGAGTTCTAGGGTTTTCTTCTTGGTCCCTTTTTTATTGTTCCAAGGAGGCGGAATGGATTTGTCTAAGGTTGGAGAGAAGATTTTAAGTTCTGTGCGCTCTGCTAGATCGCTCGGTCTTTTGCCGTCAACGTCTGATCGGCCTGAGGTACATTCCGTGTTTCATGAAATGCAGTTGGATTTTAAAGGGATTCTTTTATTAACTGTAGAAGTCTTGAAAGTTCGCCTTTTTTTTTGGTCTCAATTTAATGTAGATTTAGTCTGATTAAACTCAGTGTACTGTTTTGTAATTAAACCAATTTCAAGTGAATAAACATAATTTTATCAAAATTATTAGAAACTAATGTCATCATACTTGAAAACTTTTAAAGCCACTAATGAATGCTTAGGAATTGTCAATATAAACTTATAATGCTTTCCACCATTTCAAATTGGTTCAACTTGGTCGATTGAAATCTGAGCCCTTACATTAGTGCTGGAGCTGTTTTTGTATGCTTTTACAAATTTCTGAGGGATTTTTGTTTTGTTATCGGGTGTGATGGCTGTTTAGCTGATACCTTTTGAGTTAATAATGTTGATATTTAGACTTTATTTTTTCCTTTTCTATAGGTTCCGGCTCGAGCAGCAGCGGCTGCTGCTGTTGCTCGTGTTATCGCTGCACTGCCTCCCCATCAGCGGCTCAGTCTTCCTTCAAGTTCTGAAGAATTACGCTTAATATATGGAAGCAAATCACCTTCTCAGGTGGTGGAGGAGGTAGAAGAGGACTTCTATGCAGAGGTTTGTTTCTTGATTTAAATCTTACTGATCTATATTTGTATTTGATTTTTTCTTTTACCTCATTTTAATTCTTTACTACGTGAGATTTCTTTTACAATTATCTAGTCTTGTCAACATAATTAACTGCTATAAAAGCTGTGTATTAGTGAGAATTATGAATGAACATACCTATATGCTTTTTCTTGTTTATTTATGTAACTCACAATGATAAACTTTAAGTAGGACTTATTTGAATCATTGAACAAATCTGATAGACACTGAGCATTGAAAAGTTAGCCTTTGATGCTGTAGAGCCTAAGTCCACAGATATTGCAAATCGAAATCCTGTTCCTTCAATATGAGATCCAAGTCCTACTCCTTAACCCATTCATGATGTTAATATTCCTCCATCCTTTGTAATTTCCTCATGAGGGTAGCTTATGTAATTCTGGGCAAATGGTACAATTCTGGCCTAACCTATTCCTCAAGATTACAGCTGAAAGGAAACGTAGATGGGTCTAACAATAAGAGATATGAACCTTGGGATACGTTTACACCAAAACCTTATTATTCAGACTGGAGAGCTCCAAGTCCTTAAAAGGTCTACCTCAAAATTCAAAGTTTCATATCTTGCTATTCGGGGCATCAACTAATGTTCATTTAACCATCAATCTAAGTAGCTCAGAAATGCAAACCTTTACAAAACTTTGAGAACTATATTGAATTTCAGTGCTTCTCTCTCTTATATGCAGTTCTTATGCTGTTAGTTTAGGCCTAATAGCTCAATACAGCAGTTATTGCTGATTCATATACTATGCATTGCATAACATAGGTATAGGTTGTTGCTGAAAATGAAATCCCTGATATGAGTGTATTCATTGGTAATGAAAGTAATATGTTTGGCTTGTCAATAACATTTATTACGTCCTGTGTTTTATCAGGTTAGGCACTCCACATTTGAAGTAGTAACTTTAAAAGATGAATACATAAAAGTTGCTAATAATTATTGGCAACCAGAGAGTATACGAATGTATGAGCTAAGTTGGTAACATTTGTAGGCACTTTAAAAGGATAAGGAGACATGCTTATATTTGTGAAGCAACTTGATCAAATTTTAATGCTAAGATTCTTTGAGTGATTGTATCAGAAAACCTCTTGTGTAGCTGAAAGATTTGTGTCTCTGCTGCTTCAGGGGGATTATTTATTTGTGGGGCAATCATGTAAATTGTAGATCACAATGTAATCCTTGTAAATCTAAGATTGTTACTGCATAACATGATGTAATAGCTTTCTATGTCTCTTAGTAATTGCTACCCTTTCCATTTCAACTATTCTTCTTGAATAATTTTAAACAGGTGAATGTATAACCTTTGGCTCTAAAATTAAACTTGTTGTTTCATGGGCAGTTGCTTTCATTTAGAGTTCATTTTTGTGTGATGTTGTGAGTTGATTTGCTAAACTATTTTTTACTTGCTTTGAGCAGGACTTTGATCCAATTAGACACATCTTAGAGCATATTCCATCTGAAGAAAATGAGTTAGAGTATTTTGAGAAACAGGTATTTGTACTTCTAATGCAAAGTTCAACATTTACCTCCCTTTGATGTTCGTTATTCTGATTGTCAAATCCAATTGCTTCTTCTTCTAATCAAACATTGTAGTGTATATTCATGAATTAGATAAGTCCTTTCTTTTTGTACATTTGTGATGTGCGGGTTATGTGTTAGCAATATTGTCGGTTTTACCATAAAACTGAACTCTTTTATGCGAGATATTTTATTGAGAAGTTTACAAATTGAAGGATGAGGTGTCCTATTAATGCTCACACAACTACGGCTAGAAGATAGGTCACTTGATTCTTGAAACAATTCCATCTCTTGAAACATATCCTAGGATGAATCTATAAAAATAGGAAATTATTTAGCTGTTGATACTGCACATTCCTTTCTAGGAGAACACAAAAACAAGTAATACCAAATAATTATGGTTTCTTGCAGACCAAGAAAAAACCTATTGGCAAGTGCATATGTGGCCTATGCAATTGACCTTGGTTTGAATCTCCCTCCTCTACTCAAAAAGAATTGTGGCTTCTCTAATTCTCTATACTTGGGCCCTGTTCTTTATACCAATAAGGTTTAAAAGATTATGGTTCTGCTAAAACTAATGCTCCTAAAAGAGGTACTTCCAAATTGTCCAAGCTACGTCATATTGTGAAAGGGAGAGCCTTTACTTTCACTTCCATTTAGTTTAAATAGAGAAAATTCTCCATGGCACAAAAATTTTAAGAAAGTCTAAATTTAAGAAAGTCTAAATTTTATCGCAACTTTCCACTAATATCCTTCTGTCACCTATCACATCATCCCCTACTTAAACATTTTCACTTTCAATTGTCACATCATACTCTACTTTTTATGTTTCCACTTTAACCACCCAAGGGTATAATAAACCATTCATTTCGATACTCTCCAAAGTACTTACCGAAAATAGAAATTTCTCTATTGTTTTAGAACACCCAAATGGAGATTTTCTCTATTTAAACTAAACAGAGTAGTATGTTTCTAACACAGACTGCTCAAATTGGAAGATTGTGCCTTAGTAGCCTTTTTTACTTGATCTTCGATTTTCATCTATTGGAGAGTAGATAAATCCCCCTACCTTAAGCCACAATTTGGTGGAGTGAAAAGAATGGGCAATGGGGGAGGACAAATAATATGGAACTTCTATGAGGCTAATGGCATGCCTTGCGGCAATATGCAATAGTTCATGCAGGTGGAATCCTACTTTTATAATAGTGCAATTTCCTGACTGCTTCTAGGAAACTTTTTTTTTTTGGGTGCACTGGTGCAGTGCATTTGAAGCTTATGTAGCTTGATGGTTATTTGAATATTTTCAAGAACCTTAAGTGGTAATATTTATATGAATATGAAAAGATTGTTGTTCTAGTTCTTTTTAATGTTTATTTTTCGGTCAAATTCATGAATTTTACTTGTGAGCATCGAGAAAGTGAGTGTTTCATCATCTTATGACTCGTTGGCTTGTTGCTTGAAAAACAATGTTAACAATGTTATTAAAAGTTTTTTCTGACAAGGTATTTTTCCCCCCAATTTATGCATACAATTGACTGCAATTGGCATGGATTCTTCTCTTTGCAGGCTGCTCTTAGGTTAGCACAATTGGATAGAGTTGCAGAACGCTTATCCCAACAAGTGATGGAGCATCATGAAGTTATGGGTAGGTTCTTATGACATACTCATGTGGTTCTTCTAAAGTCTTGCCATTTTAGTCCAGTATTGTGTTTGTCTTTATATGCCTTGAGTTTCTATATATTTCATCCTTGATAATGATGAAAAATATCCCATCAACTACCTATATGCTCATAGTGAGGTATTGTGTATTTTACCCATAGTTGGCATGACAGCTTTTCTTGTTTGCCCATTGTCAATAATGAGTAACTCTATGAGTTTATTGAAATAATGTTGTTGTTGTTGCTGTGCTAATTATTGTTGTTATATTGTTTTTGTAATAGTTTCAACGGTGAATAGCAGCCAGCAATTAAGTGCACAAAACCATTTGTAATTTTTTCCTTTCGTAGCATTTTCATGCTATCAATCCATACATTATTGTTTACTTATGCAGTTGCATTTCATGCTATCCACATGCAATTGTGTAGTTATATAGTGGTATTTATTATTAAGGGCTTATTTCATTGGGAGTTGCTTTATTTTGGAAATTGTCAGTTCTAATGTTGCTATTTGGGTAGCGTCCCTCTCAGGGAATTTAACATCTCTTTGCAGGTTTTTTCAACATATTAACTTGTTATATAGAATTCTTGTACATTGCTTTCTTTCTTGTGCTGTTGGCATGAAATAGGGCTTTCACATCCTTCACCTGATTCCATTCCTCCTGTTTTGCTCTTAATAATTAAGTTCTTGAAATACTATCTGTTTCCTTACTTTTGAATGAGATTTTTATGCTTGCTTTTGGCCAGTGAAGGGGATGAATTTGGTCAGGGAATTGGAGAAAGACTTGAAGGTTGCAAATGTCATCTGCATGGTAAGCCTATTTAAGGAGAATATTATGTAAGAAATATATTTAGTTTTCATTTTATGTCATTATTTGTTAGTAATGCCATGTCATCATCATCATCTAATTGAAAAGTGCTACTTTCCTTGCCTTCCTTGATCTGCCTCTTATTGTTGCTGTCACTGTTTCTTTCAGAATGGAAGAAGGCACTTGACTTCATCAAGGAACCAAGTCTCAAATGATCTCATTGTAAATTCTTATTCAAAAAAGAAACAAGCTCTCCTGGTATGTTTTCTTTCTGGGTACTGGATATGATATGAACACAAATCTCAATATTTTTATGTTGCCTGGTTTTTTTTTTTTTTTTTTTTTTTTTTTTGAGGAAATTTATGGCAGGAAAGAACATTTATGGTTTGTCATCTTTGTTTAGAAAAATTTATAAAGATGCTCCACTGAAAATATTTCTGGCAATATTTCCATTTCAGGAAATGCTTCCTATATTCTCTGACCTTCATCATGCATTAGGCATGCAAACAGCACTTGAATCCTTAGTTGAAGAAGGGAATTACTGCAAGGTGGGTTTATTTCTGATATTGTAGTTTCTCCAATTTCCCCCTTCATTGCTGTTTACTGACTTACTGCTGTTGAAACTTTGCTTGAGTATTGAAAATATTGACTAAGCTCTCACTGTGTTTCAGGCATTCCAAGTGCTGTCAGAGTATTTGCAGTTATTGGATAGTTTTTCTGAGCTTACAGCCATACAGGAAATGAGTCGTGGAGTTGAGGTGCATATCCAATTGAGAGACGATGCATTTGCTATTACTCAACCAAAAGGACAATCATTTGTTGCTACTTATAGTGTTCATTTTAATAGAACTTATCACAAATATGCTGATTGCATTTCTGCCTTAATTATTTGCTATTCCCTCCACATTCCATTACTGGATTATGTCCTTTGTTCTTTTAATACTTATGCAAATGCATACAGAATATTACAACTCTAGCTGTGACTCACTTTTCTTTTCCTTTGTTTTAATTCTCTTAAATTTCATCCAGGTCTGGCTGGGAAGAACCCTTCAAAAGCTCGATTCGCTTTTGCTAGGAGTGTGCCAGAAGTTCAAGGAGGAGAGTTATATAAATGTTAGTATTTTCTTTTCTCCAAATTGAGCAGATGTAGTGGTATTCAATATTCTATTGTAAGCATCCTTTTCTGTTACTCAAATTAGGTTGTCATATTATTTGAGATGAAGAATGTTTATTTTCCGTTTTTCATGTTATTTCAATTTCTAGCTGGAAATAATGATTTTTAGACTGGTGTATTCGTTGATTTGTATCTAGCGTCTAAGATGAGGGCCTCTCATAACTTTTCAATTCAGGGGAATCAGTTGCATGATTAAAAGTGGTATCAGTTGATAGCTAAAGTTTCTTGGCATCATGTTAGAGACTTGTGGTCAATTCCTGCTGTTGAAACAATTGTGTTTCTAGGAACAAGTGAGCTAACCCATTTATTTTGTTTAGTGATCCAAGGAAAAATGATAGTTAGCTTGGTATCAAACTATATCTATTTTCTCTTGGAATGACGAAATGAACTTGCCCTTCTGAGCTCCCATCTACCCTGCTTTCTGTTGGACAGATTTTTGAAAATTTGAATGGATTCATGGCCGTTTTTGGCAAAACCTGAAAGTATTTTTTTTTTGGATGGGGATGATGGGGTGATATTGGTATATTGTGTCATCCTTTGAAAATACCCCAGTATGATGTATAGCATTTTAAAGTTAATGTACATTAATGTTACTGATGCCTTTCTGTCCTTTTCAGCCATTTTTTCAGAACTGAATTAGAGTTCAATAGAATTATCTTCTTCCTCTTCTGATGGTCATTCTTGAAACCCATCACTGAAAAGATCCTTCCCCTCTTCTCCATTATTACTTTTCTTTCTTCTTTTCCCATCTTTTCACTCTTGGTTTGTTGTATACTTTTCCCTTTTCTTCACTCTTAAGTTCCTGGCCTACTGTGCTTTGTTGCTTTATAGCTTGAGGTTGAGCCCACAAGTTTTTGAAATTTATAGTTTTTGGAGTTTGGGGCTTTACATATGGGTTTTTATTTTGCGAGTGATTTTTTCTAGTGTATGTCGCCTGCTTTGTTTAGGTGGTTGGTTGTACTTTCTAACTTTGGAGGCATGGTTGTCTTATAGTGTTGACTGTTGAGATTGGTTTTTGTTTTTATATGTTTTCATTGAATATGATACTTAACAGCTATAGCAAAGTATTCAGTACCCTTGATATGTGTTCATGCTCATGCTTTTGGTTTTTAATGGGTTATATACACTTAGAAGAGTAATTCGACTCAAATTTGGGTCTTGTGTCGGCTATTTATTGTTTGCATTGTTGGTCTAAGAAAATTAAGATTCAAAATTGAAAACTCATGTCAACTTAATTAAAGTGTTATTTCTATTCCCAACAGTGTGGTCAACCATACATATTTGTTTTATTTGTTTCACTTTGTTTAGATTTAAATCTCCAGAATAGCTCTAAGGCCAAGCTTATTCTATGTCCACCCTTTCTTTTTCTACTCTTCAATCTCCACAAACCTCCTTTAGTTTGTCTGAGGGGCTATGTTGTGCATATTCAGGCTATTGCATTCTTCTCTCAACTTTTTCTTAACTAGTTTCCATGGATCCTTTGGATAAAAGCATTCATTCTTCCGCTGGATAGCCATCTTAACACAATAGGCTAATCTTGTGAATGTGTTTCTTCATTGTCCAAAACTTGCTGCATATGCCTCCAAAAAGTAAAATACTCTTTCTTTCAGCACTCTGGACTGAATAAATTCAATGAATTTCTGATATTTTTGTTTTTGTTTAAGGTTATGTTTGTTTATCTTTTTGGGATTTAGTACTAATTATTCTAAATATCTGCCTCTTGTCAAACTAGTCTGGTGGGAAATTGATTTGAAGTATTTATTTATATTGTTCAACTCTTTTGCTTCAATTAAACTAATGGATATCATGACAACAGGTGGTTGATGCTTATGCATTAATTGGAGATGTCTCTGGTCTTGCTGAAAAGATACAGAGCTTCTTCATGCAGGAAGTTCTATCGGAGACTCACACTGTCTTGAAGGATATTGTGCAAGAGGTATGTTGATCTAGTTAAGATTTACAAGTGTCTAAATTTGACTTCTGGAGGGTTGCAAATGGATATGAATGTCTAAGTTAGTAATTTTAAATTCAAAATTCTTCACCCTTTTTATCATCTCATCCTGGCATTAACGTTGTTTGAACTTTCATCTTGTTCATCTGCTTGTTCAAATTAAATGTTTTCTTTTCTTTATTATCTTCGATGGATTCATACAGGGTTTGATTATTTTTACTATGGCCATCTATGTATCATTCCTGAAATTCTATGGATTGTAGTTTCCCTGTCTTAATGAAGAACATCTTTATTTACTAACTCTTGCAGGAGCAAGAAGTACCAGTACAAAATAGCAGGTACATTCTTTTGCACTTTGAACATTCCTTGCATTGAATTCTGGCAGCTTCTCTCATTTCATGCATTTTATAATTCTTCAATCTTTCTTGTTTTTCAGACTTACCTACAGTGATCTATGCCTTCAGATACCTGAATCAAAGTTCAGGCAGTGTTTGTTGAGGACACTAGCTGTCTTGTTTAGGTTGATGTGCTCTTATCATGAAATAATGATCTTTGAGCTGGAGGACAAGGTAAACTTAATGTGCTTTCTGTTATGTATCTTATTTTTGGTTATAGTTTATTTGTTTATTGGTTCATACTCTTTCTACATCATGCTGCTGCTTATAGTATTTGATGGATAGTTTCTGTCATTATGTTTTTATCCTTTTTATTTTGACTAGACATCTATAGGCATGCTGTTTGTTATAAGTCAATAGATTTTGGAGATAAAGCTTGGGCTGATGCAATGTTTGTCTGCCAAATTTTTTTAATAGATATACCATTCACATGCCAAGTGAATCTGAATGATCTTAATTTCTAGCACTCTTATATCAGCAGCCTTGAGCCTCTGGAAAGAAATTTAAGCTTTTATGGTCAAATATGGATGGAATTAGTATTTACAAACTTTATAACATTAGCAAACGAAGATGCTTTCCATACTGAATCTGTTTTTGGTGATAATATATTTTGCATATATCATATTGTTGTTATATTATATTAGACCAGTTAATGATGCTATTATTGTTGATTGGTGTTTCTCTAGATCTTGTTTCTAGTTGTCTGGTTTCATCTCTCTTGCAGGATTGGCCATCCCAAACATCAAATCTGACAAGGGAAAGTGGCAAATTGTTGCATTCTGGGGATGCCCAACTTGTTGATTCATCAGAAAGAGTTTCTTCTGATCACCATGGAGCTAATGGCTCTATCTCAAAGTCTGTGAACAGGATACTCGATGAGGAAGCAGGTTCTACAGTGCCTATGACAGACTCTATTGGAGGCTCTAATTCAGACTGTCATTCTCAAGTTGATGAGGATAGGCATGATGGAACTGGAGCATCAAGCAGTGGATCCCCTTGGTATCACTTACGAAAAGAAGCTACTGCTTTTGTTTCACACACCCTTCAGAGAGGTCGGAAGAATCTTTGGCAGCTTACAACAAGTCGAGTATCAGTATTACTTTCTTCTTCGGCAGGTGGTTCAATGAGCATTCACCAATTCTTGAAAAATTATGAAGATCTGAGTGTGTTTATCTTGGCTGGTGAAGCATTCTGTGGAGTTGAAGCAGTTGAGTTCAGGCAGAAATTGAAGGTGGTTTGTGAGAATTATTTTGCAGCATTTCATCGGCAGAATGTTAGTGTAAGTTTTTATCAAGGTCAATTTTTTTTTTTATTCCATTTTTAAATGTCGCACAACTGTGATAGCAGTTTTTTTTTTTACTATGCTTATTACACATATTTTGTTTTCTGTCTGAATTTTTTTTAGTCTGACCTCTTTGGAGGTTTTCTATTACCTTTTTACTCTTCTTCTCATTGATCTTCGATTCTGGTTTCTTTTCTTCTTTGGACGCTTGCCTTTTAGTCAATATAGTTGTATATGTTTCTGTTATAAATTTGATTTTCTGTTGATTTCTCCTCTGCAACTTGGTGTTTATCTATATTAAATATTGTTATTTTAGCAGTTATTGATTTTGTTTTCTGATACTTATGTTGTGCTTATTTTATTATTATTATTTCATTTTTAGGCTCTTAAAATGGTTTTGGAAAAGGAAAATTGGCTAAAGTTACCATCAGATGCAGTGCAAGTTATCAGTTTTGCTGGGCTGGTTGGTGATGGGGCACCCCTAATTGCTCCTTCTGATGGCAGCTCTACTGAGGCAAGATTCAACTTGGTCAACGCTACTGCAAAGAAGGATGGTTTTACAAGTTGGCTTAGAAATGGAAACCCATTTTCACTAAAATTAGTGCACGGTTCCAAAGAAGCTCATAGTTCTTCCATGCTGAATGGGGCAATTTCAGGTGAATATGGACATATGAATGATAGTTATTATAGCGATATCATGTCCCCGGGGAGTAGCGACGGGAATCATATGAATGGAGCTCCTGAAAATGAAGATGAAAATGAAGATCTACTTGCTGATTTTATAGATGAGGATAGTCAACTTCCAAGTCGAATTCCAAAGTCAAGTAATTCTAGAAGTAACTCTGTGCATTGGAAAAATGATGAAATAACAGCACATACAGGATCATCTATTTGTCTTCTGAGGTGAATTTCCTCTCAGCTTATAAATGATTAGTATTCTGTGATTGGATTCATTTGACTTTATTTTCTTATGTGTATTAGGTCAATGGACAAATATGCAAGACTGATGCAAAAACTAGAAATAGTGAATGTTGAGTTTTTAAAGGTATGTTCCCATATTTTTGGATAAATTGGTTCTTAAGTGTTAGCTTTGATGGCTTAGCTATGCTTTATATTTTCTCTAAATTGTTTTCCCTGATTCAGTATCCTATTGCAGGGTATATGCCAATTGTTTGAGGTTTTTTTCTACTACGTGTTTGAAACATTTGGTCAGCAAAATGTTAATTCAAATGGAAAAGGTTTATCGGACTCTGTCAATTGTGAGTGTGACTTTTATTGACTTAATGAATATTATATTGGAAAAGATTTTGAGTTGATCTAATGCTCTGCATGTTTTGCATTGTTGTTTAGATCATCTGAAGATTGCCTTATCCAGAATATCGCAGGATTCTGACCAGTGGATAAAATCCGCGTCAACATCATTTCCATCTTCGCCTACATTGTCAAGCACATATACACATGCAGATTTAACACCTACTAGTCCTCAGAATCATTCAGCAGCTGCCTCTTTTGGTCTCAAGGTATGCTGAAATTCTTATATGGGTCATCTATAGTGAGCAGATAGACTAGGGCAAGGTTGTATTTTCTAGTCCTATTCTTGCATGCTAGAGGTTTTCAATTTTTTAATCATTTTATCTGTTTTAATCAAGTATTCTTCTTTAAGGGTAGGTGAACCTTCCTGCTCTTCTTCCCATGAAAATGCAATTGTTTCACTGGAATACATTTATTTCATGGATATATCTTGCTCTGTTTTTCTCAAACATATATGATTAAATGAAAAATGCAATTTGTTGGTTGTGATTATACTAAAATGGTTCATAGGATTCCTTAGTTTGAACTTTGATACCATCTTTTCTGATTTTACCTGAAAGTAAATTGGTGGAAGGTAGATGAGCATGTAGACTTAGTTTCTCCCCATCCATATATGGGGTTCAGAAAGTTGATCAAACTGTACTTGTCCTTCATGAAATTTGCTTATATAATGAGATATTTTATTGAGATTTTGTAGACTGGAGGTAATTCACTACTTGTATTCACATCATAAATTTTGTCATCTACAACAGTTCTTTGTTAAATCAAGGTAAACCTTCATCAATAGAGGGGGAGGGGGATTAAGAATGTGAGGACTGGACCCCATTTTTGCTCCTTCAATTAACTGGAAATGGAAAAACATATAAATGCTATCCATGCATGTGTTTCCTTTTCACTGCATGAAGCCAAGTCTTTGTTACACAATACTATAGCAAAGGGAGCTACAGTCTTCTAAGAATTTTGAGGTTTACCGTTTTTACAATGAGCCAAAACATGAGGGTTCTTGGAATGCATAGTGCTTTCTTGTTCCTTTTAGTTGTTTATAGTTCTCTAATGTAACATATTTTACACTTACACTTTGTCTTGTGGTAACTAAAAAATGGTTTGAAATATGCATGAGAGAGAAACAGAGAATGGAGGGAATCATGAGCTTTGTGTTTTGACCCATGCAAAGCTAAAACCATATGTATTGTTTTTCATGCTATTATTATTATTATTTTTTTTTAAATCATGGATTCACAGTTGTCAGTAGCCATGTTGGATAAAGAATATTGGAATATGGATATAATTGATGCTTCAAATTAGTGTCCTATTATTTTACTTGAGTCCATGTAACATAGTGACTAAGTATACACTGAAAAGTTTGGCTCCTTGATATACATAAACCTGCTTTTTGTTGAACATGGCATTTTAATTTGTACTGAAGTACTCTGCAGAATGAGAATGCCTATGATGATACAATCATTGTTTTGCAGGAGCGATGTGTAGCTGCTGATACTATATCTCTAGTTGCTCGTGTATTGCACCGATCCAAATCGCATCTTCAGTCAATGCTTCTTCAGAGTAATCCAGCAATTGTGGAGGATTTCTATGCACACCTGGTACAGTTTTTATTTCTATTCTTGGGGGTATTTAGTATCTACTGGTGGGTTAGAATGTATGGTTGTTGATGTTGGAACTCTGTTAATGCAAAAATTGAGATTCAATGAAGATTTCACAGACCAAAATAGCAAATATAATACTTGACATCTTGGTAGTATACCTTTTATAGGAATGGAAAGAAGAACCACAACACAGATGCACACAACCTCACTTGGTGCAATTTTTTGTTACTATTTTTGGCTTATTTAGCATCGACTGGTGGTTTGGATTTTGCAATAATTGATTCAGGCACTCTGTTAATGTAGAAATTGAGAATTCGATAGAAAAATACAGGACAGAATTGCAAAACATAATGGTTGATATCTTCCCTTAGTATACCTTTTATAAGAAAAGGAAAAGAAAATCCAGAATGCAAATGCACAGTCTCAATCATACTAGCAAAGCATTCTATTATTCTTATAAAATGAAAATGATAATATATCGGAATGTTGCAATTCTATACAGCTTTTTGAATTAAGACAAAAATAAACTGTTTTTTACTCTTTCTTTCTTTCAATATCTGGATGTATTTGGAAAAAGAAATCTGAAAATAGAGATTAAAGTTTGAAATGCACACTGACACAGAGAACTTAGTGTTCTATGAGTTTATTTTGGGTTTTAAAAAGATGATCTTTTTTTTAATAAAATTAGGAAATAAAATTGTCTGATGACAGTATGAATGCATTTCCCTTTTCTTAATTAGTCTGTTACTGCTTATTTTAGCTTTTCTGTATGTATTTCTGCATGGATTTTTCCTTCCGGATTGTGATGTTTTAACATCTTGGTTATATATTCCTTTGTAGCATTTTAGTTTTTGTTAGGACTCCTGGTGGTTAATCAGTGAATACATTTAACAGGTGGATTCTGTGCCAGCTCTCACAGTATGTATACATAAGACTACTGCTAGACTACTTTTACATATTGATGGGTAAGTGCGTACAATTAATCACATTGATTTCCAGCTCCCCCTTCAAAGCAAGTTAAACATGCACTTCCAATTGCAAATAAACTCATGAACACTGTCAAACATGCTTATCTAAGCTACGTGAAGTTGAGATGACAATTTTTTTTTAAAGGAAGTTGAGACCATATATTTGACATTGTAACTGAAAGGAAAAAAAAAAGAAAATTGAAAAAACCAGGTACAGACCATGTATTTCACATTGTCAGCGAACTGGAAATACCTTAGCACAATGAAAATTTGGTTGTAGATTGCATCTATTTTTCTTTTGACTTCTCATGGAGTACTCTTTTTTATATGCAAGGAAGGTCTGAATTATTGTGCAAGTGCTGGCTGTTCTTTTGTCATCACTTCTCATCTAGTTTTGACATACTGTCTTAAGGAAGCGCTTGGGTTTTGTAGGTATGTTGATCGGATTGCTAATGCTAAATGGGAAGTAAGAGAGCTTGGAATAGAGCATAATGGGTTTGTTTTCAGTGCTTGTATAAGCTTTTCTACTGTCATATTTATGATTTCTGTCTCAAAATTGTTGTTGCTTAGATTCAGGTGTTTACTAGCAAATATAGTTTTATATATAAAAGTTACATTAACATTTTTATAAGTGGTATGCGTGCTATTGAACTAAGATAGCATGTATTGCATTTGGATTTTTAATAAGTTACAGAATGCAGTTAAATGCTTCATGAATTTATATTTCATGCTGTTAGTATCAGGATATATAATCCTTTACTATGTTTCTTTTGTTTTCTTTTAAAACTTCCGTGTTTCTTAATTCATTGCCTCAATCTGTGCCTCACTTCTCTCTGAGAATTCAATATATTTTTGCATTAGCTGATTTTGCTCTATTTAGGGAGTTTAGTTGTTATAATAATTGATGTGTCCTTTTCCTCATACCATTATTCCTGTGCTTTTTCCTATTGAACTGTATCCATTGACTATTTACCGCATGATGCCAGCTTTTTTCAGCAACCTGCTAGCAAGTTAGCTATTAAATTAAGTATACTACCATTTGATATGTTCTGACTTGCAATTTGTAGGTATGTTGATTTGTTGTTAGGAGAATTCAAGCACTACAAAACAAGGCTTGCCCATGGGGGAATTCACAAGGAGGTATTGGCTGCTGTAATTAATCAGTTGTGTCCTGTGAAATTGTGGATTCACATCAGAACATCTTACTTCCATTTAGGCCATTTTAAATTAATAAAGCATATGATTTGCAAGATTCTGATTATTCGTCTCAGGAAATATTCCAGCCAAATTAGTAAATGGAAAGTTGACATAAAAGGTTAATGAAGTTCTCTGTTGAAAGAAACTTTAGTGTGTACTTTTGTTATCCTCATAAAAGGCAGATTAGATTCCCCATCTCTTGAATCCTTACCACGCTGAGATCGTTTCAAATTTCTCCCTCAGCCACCTTGCTTACAGACACTCAACATTCTTTCTTTCTCTCGTCCTTTAGAAATCAACTTCTGAAAGGAGCTCCAAAGCTGTCATTAAACACTACAAAGGTTGTAATATCTTTGTATGTGGCTACTTGTTCAGGAACAGAATGTGTTTTTGAATGTTGGTTGTCTCTCCTATATCATAAGTCAAAATTCCAAAGTTCCTCATCTCCGGACCTCTCTACTCTCCCTATTCTACTATTGGTTAAAGGAATTGGTGGAAAAAAAAAAGAACTTCGATGTAAAAATTTCTTTGGACTGAACTGATTACTCTGGTGTCCGCATTATCACTTTTTATTAAGCTCTACGGTTAATATTTTTGAATTGTTGCTTGAGGGTTTAGATTGGATTATACTGCAACATTACATGATCAATTGAAAAAGAAAAATCTAAAAATTGGAAAAAAAGAAAAAGCCTGAACTTTGGGAGATTGTTTTGGCAATTTGATCTCCTATATTATTTGTGTTATTTGTCAATTTCATTAGGTTATCTTCAATAGGATTTTGCATTGCTTTTGTCATTATGTGGATGGATTCATTCTGGTTTTGTCATATGCATGCACTTGTTATTGGGTCGATATATTAAATGGCGTGTTTCTTGAGTTGGCTGATAAGCTAGCTAGAATTGCATTGATTTCAATATGTCATTGTTTGCTGTTCCAATTTAATATTTGTGCTGTTCTGTCATTCTGCTTTGTGTTGAAGTTAATTTTGCTAGAGATAATTTTCTCACTATTCATGCATTGGGGTGTATACTGCAGAAAATTGTTTGCTGTTTATATCTTTAAAATATGTTTAATGCTTTTCATTTGTATGGACTGGGAATTTGCTCGGGATACTTGACTTTTCTCTGATGTTATTAGGATATTGTTTAAGTTGAGCTACCAAACAATCACTTTTAACTTTGGTAATAATATGATTGATGAACTTGTTTGAATTATGTTTATCTTCCTAGGTTCAAGATCTCCTCCTAGAATATGGTCTTGAAATTGTAGCTGAAACTCTTGTTGAAGGTCTATCACGGGTGAAGAGGTGTACAGATGAAGGCCGAGTTCTCATGTCTTTGGATCTTCAGGTTTTCCCATCCCTTAGTTTCCTTGAAATCATTCGAGGAATATAAGTACTTGTGTAGTTCAATGTTATTGCCCATGCTCATTTTAGGCTTGTGTGAAATTGTGCATTCTTTTCAGGTGTTGATCAATGGTCTGCAACATTTTGTCTCTGTAAATGTTAAGCCGAAGTTACAAATAGTTGAAGCTTTTATTAAGGTAATACAATAAATTTTTTTCCCACCTACCTGTGTTCATGAACTTAGTTTTACTATATGGATCAAAATGGGGGCTTCTGGCTTGCATGAATATTTATATTTTTTAGTAAGACCAGACAATTTCTGAGATTTGTTAAGAGAAACCTCACATTTTCTGTCCTTGTACAGGCTTACTATCTTCCGGAAACTGAGTATGTGCACTGGGCCCGTGCTCACCCGGTAAGGCAGCTTTACAAAATGGAAATATTAGTCATCTAAAATTCTATTAAACTACTGATTTCTATTATAACTGTGAAAATAATACCTTTTACAAAAGCAGGTATAATAGTGATTTCCAATATAATATTGTCTTGCAGGAATACAGTAAAAATCAAATAATTGGGTTGATAAACCTTGTTGCTGCAATGAAAGGTTGGAAGAGGAAAACCAGGTTAGAAGTATTGGAAAAGATAGAGTGAATATAAATCAGTGCTTTTATAATTTTATTCTAAATTTTTGGTTCATTGCTTGAGTGATATAAATCCTTAATTATATTATTCATTAGGGTTGTATATTTTGTAATATATATATATTGATTTTCCCTATGTGGGAATATCAAATGTAATTGGATCACATCACATCTTATGTGAAATAATGGGTTTCAGTTCCCTGTTCTATGCATTGTCAGAGATTGCTAGCTTCTGTAATTGGAATAAATTGACATTTATTAGCAATGTTAGGTACATTGGTATTCTACGAAGAGAAACCAGTTTGGGTGCTGCAGGGGGTTGTGAAATGATACTGTAGTGGTTCATGAGACCAGTTTGGGTGCTGCAGGGGGTTGTGGAATGATACTGTAGTGGTTCATGAGATACGGGAAATATACAGAATTACCCCGCACTTAATTTTATGTTGTAAACTACACTTCAAAATATTTTTTATGAAATGGGTCGCGTTAGTTTTTATATTTGCAAAACTGGATTCACCAGCAAAGTGTTTGGTTTGAAAAGAAAGGAGGATGTTTCTGCAATGGGAGTGTGGCAGCGTCTGTCCACTGCCGCTCCATCACTGCTCCGATCAAGGATGCGTTTCTGTAATGTTATTCTGGGAGCGTGTGTCCACTGTGGCTTCTCCACCGGTGCTTCTACCAATGTCAATATTGAAGACGGACCCTCGACCAATTTCAATCGAACAGCTCAACGTTTGACCAATGTCAAATTGACACCATATTGAAATCGACCTTCCTTCGACCAAATGTCAATTAACCACCATATTGAAAGCTCGTTCACCCATGAGTCAATGAATATCAGAACCCTTCGCATGTCATAGCCGGAAGTCGTCACTGCCTTTAGCACAAAGATTGTGTTCTATGTTGGAATTTTGTGATCAACTCTTTGACGGCTTCTTATAGGTTTCGGGTGCCATAATGATACTATTAGGTTAAGATTCATCTCGGTTCCCTCTTCCATTTGGCGTAACGCTTGTCCATTTTATTGCTCTTTTTGGTGGCTGAAAATTTTTGACAAACTATAGCAATAAAATTGTAATTTTGCCTAATTAAAATGATCCAAAATATCATTTTCCACGTTATTTTTCTCTGAAAAATAGAGTAATCCACATGAGGCACGTTTTATTTTGTTTGAAATAGAAATTGAACGATATGAAAAGCTGTAGTCTTGAAGGGGTGTGTATACTGTTGGTTGCTCATCTAAATAAAGCAGGCGACTGTGTAATTGTTCTGGCCATCTTTAATGAAATGCAAGGTTGATCCACTGGTACCTGCAACCCAATCAGAATATTATTTTTATTTACTTCTTTTCCCTATCCACACAAGTAGTCAATTTCAGAGTTTCAGTAGGATGAGTTGTGATAATGTGGAAATGTTTTTAGACTTACAAAATGGCCAGCTCCAAGAATCCAATAAAATTGCAGATTTTGGTATGACTTTGTGAACCCTCTTGTGCTTCTATCTCCTCCACAATATATTGCTTTTCTTTCTTTCTTCTCAAATTCTTTCATTCCTTTCCACCTAAAAATTTAATCATATATATATATATATATATATATATATTTTTTTTTTTTCAAAACAAAGCTACTAATTTAATATAACAATTAATGGTTGAATGCCTACAATATATGGAACCAATTTCTTACTTGAGCTTCTCAACCCATGCTTCTGCCCCTTTTGTTGAACAAATAAGATCAAGCTACATTCATTCAAAACACTACTTATCACTTTTTTTTTTTTTTTGGTATTAATTTGGAAAAACTATAAAGAAAAACTTTAAAAATAAAATACCTGCCCACTGTATACTGTTACATTGACTCCTTTAGCTAGAAGCTCATCTACCTGCCAAATATCAATTTCTTAGTTTACAAACTTTAATTCAAAACTAATTGGGTCGACTGCATGCTTCTCTAATAGAACAATTAATCAATTAAGCAATTCAAACCTAATTGAAAACGACTGTGTGGTTCTCTAAGGAAAAAATAATAAATAATTCTTAATTTCCCGGAGCAAATAGTCAAAGTCTGAGTTGATAGTTTAGAATATACAAACCTCATTAATCATTGGTTTCATAAAATCTCCTTCCAATTCTTCAAAGACTCTCTCTGACTGAGCATTCCATCTTTGAATTGAATCACAAAATCAGATTTCAATGTATTGTTTTTATAATCATAATATAATAATAATGATTAAGGATTTACGAGATGTGATTAGGGATAATCTTAAGCTTCTTTCTTATTATATTATCCATAAAATTATTGGCGTCGTCCCCGCCTAATGAAATTCTCAAAGAGTTTAGATATGTAGAATATTTTCTTAAAGCAGATATTTTTGCTGTTGCAGCTAAGCTTGTAATTGACGAAGAAGAATCTGGTCCTGAATTCAATAGAAAATTATACAAATCCTGCAACAAACATAAAACATATATATTTATTTTTAAATATTTACTTAATATAGTATAAAGAAATACAAACTACATGGCAAAAAAAAAAAAAAAATAAATAAATAAATACCACGTTGCCACTTCTAAGGGAAATTATATCTTCAAGTTCACTCCAAGAATTTGTTGCATTCACATAAAGACCAGCTTTGATTTGCTGCTTAATCTCCTTTGCTTTTCTGTTAATTGAAATAGTTAGACATAAATGAAAGGTGTGGGTAGTAAAGTATAGTAAAAAGAGTGAAACCTGTTTGTAAGCTCGAGGCCATTTCCATCGAGTCGCGAAAGATCTTTTAAAAGAGAACCCCATGTCATCTGCACTCACTCAATTTACTTAATATCAGCATATATTAAACACTAAATTTGCAGAAGAGCCTAAATCACTTGCCACAAAATCTTCAGGAGAGATCCAACTGTCACCCAATGCCACTCCTGAATTTCATAATTTAATTCACTTTTATAGTTTACCATTGAATAACAACAAAGAATTATTATATATATACATATATATATATACCTCCTAGCTTAAGCTTGAGCTTTCCATTTTGTATAGATTTGAGGGCAGATAAAGCAAGAGGGACAGCAAACTTTCCTCCATAAGACTCTGCAATTATGTAAAGAGGACTATTTTGCAGACTCTTATTTTTGTTAAATATCTTTTGCAACAATACAGTTAAATCAGCTGCTGCCCCTTTATCACTTTTCACCAACAAATTTATATCTTCCACAAAACTGAATCCTGTTCCAACTGGATTATCCTACCATTTTCAGTATCAAATTAGATTCAATGCAAAACCAAAAAGGAAGAATCTTTATTTGATTTTATTTTATTTACCACAAACAAGAGATCAGCTACTTGAAGCCATGTAGAGTTTCTTGGTTTCAAATTAGTGTCCAATGGTCCTACCTCTTCAAAATTTCCAATTGCAACACCTGATGCTCCCTGTTTCCTCTCAAAACCAAATTCAATCAGTTATAAACAAAAGCAAATCTGGGTTTATATAGAAATTGTGAATTAGTTCGTTACTTACAGGACCTCCTTGTAGCCAAAGAATTATAGGCCATGGTTTTGAGCTATTTTTAACTCTGTAAGGACTCTTATAAAGCCACCAAAACATATGTGCCTCTGTTTTTAATTATTATTATTATTATTATCCCAAAATAGAAATGTTGGTTAATTAATTTCAGCAAATAAAAAATGGAAAACAAAGAGTAATTTTACTTACTGGGTCTAACTTGAACATATCCCCATTCTTCTAATCCATCTTTAGATTTTTCTGCAATGGCTATTCCTCCATGAAACAGAGGATTCAAGAAGAGAAAAGAAAGAGCAAAAAGAAGAAGAAAAGGAACAGTTTCCATTTTTGTTTAAGAATTACTTAGAGAGGAATATACCGAAGTGCAGACTGAAACAAGCAATGGAGCTTTCTGTCAGAGTGAAGAAAGTAGCACTAGCAGAGCTGCTAAAATTTAAGGTAATGATGTAATATTTGCACAAAAAAGAATCAATTTCTGAGAATAGACGCACGTGAACAAACACAAAAATTTCAAAATGGGGTGCACAGTGCACATGGTGGGTCTGCTACTAGACAATATGCCTAAACTGAATCTGGTTCATTCCACAGATCATCAGTCCGGCGGGGTTTCAGCTATTCTAAAGTTATACTTCAAATCTTTTGCTGGATTTTATTGGACTGAATTTTAAGTTAGAAACTTTTTATTCAAAAATTTAAATTAAAAAATTAGTATACAATTAAAAGAAAGTCCAGTCCAGGTTTGTGTATTGTATAAATTAATGAAATTCTTTGATCGCTTAAGTTGTTGGTTGTTGAGAATATCTCGTGAGTTAGATAAAAATTTAAATTCTAAAGCGAAAATATTTTATCAACCGATAAACCAATTTATTTATTTTATTAATTTATAGTTATCCCTCTAATTATTTGTATCGTAAAATTTTAATTATTCATATGTTTTCAATTCGATTTCTAAAAATGTTCATATATACATTTTTTAGCAGGTAAATTACAACTCTAATTTTTATTTACTGAGTAAATGCTTATGCAATTAAAGTATATAAAATATATTATGCCTATAATAATAATCATGTGTCGCTGTTACAGAAATTAGCAAGGCATGCATCAAATTGAATCCAAGATACATAGCTTCAATCTGTCAAGAAATGCTTGAAAACCTTTTCTAGAAATATAGCTAAACCTATGAATAACCACATTCATTCCTTCTCCATTATTTTCACTATGAAAAATTGTGGTGGGGAGAATAATCCATGTCATTATCTAATATGCTTTATACTACCTAACAATGGAAAATAGCAACTTCTGTTGCTATTCAAAGTGAACATTTTCAGTAAGTAACAAAGGTCTAGATGATTTTGTGGTACAATTTTAATAGCCAAATAGTTTATGATTCAAAATTTCAATCAATTGTTGTTGGAAAGTGGAGAGGAGAACACTTCTTGAAACTCTTTCTTCTTCTTCTTATTTTCTTTCTTTTTTGCTGGATAAAAATTCCATTTATAATTCCCCTATTTATACTGGTTGTAGATACATTTTATTACATTCAAACTTCTACTTTAACTTTGCATCTGATATTGCTTGAATCTTGTCTTTTAGAGTAGAAACCAAATCACGATGAGCTTCAAGCTCTTCTTTCCAAAGCCATTAATTCTCATCCTCATAATCAAATATAACAAAATTCAAAGTTCAAACATTTCTTATGAGATGAACTCCTTGTTGCAACTCCACAGGAGATGGAGGATGGCAGGATCGAGTAGAGACAGATATGGAGGTAGAGCTTGTAGAAGGAGATAGAGGCGATGGAGCTTGTGGCCGAGTTGCGATTGAGAGAGAAGGAGGCGATGTTAGTTAGTGCAAAAGTTTTGATTTTTGTGGAAAAAGAGAGCTTTATGCTAGGGGTTAGGGTAAAACACGTAGTTTTACGTCGAGACAAGTAAGGATATGAATATATAATTATTGATTTGAATGCATAGTTTCCCTAATTAGACATGGGGAATAGATGGAGTTGGTAAATTGATGGGTGAAATCAATCCACTGACACAATGTTTTTCTTCTTACTATTACTATTTTCGAAACGGGAAAACTTGTACAGACTAAAGACCTCAACATGTCTTTCACTAGGCTATGTATGTTGCAATACGCTCATCATACTGCACTTAGCTTTCTGCAAATTTCTTTTCTTTGCTAGATAAAACAAACAATAACGAACAACGTTGGAAAACAGAACCTACGTTCCTGTTTAACAATTTTATAAAGAGTACATTAGCAGTGGTTTTTGCTTTTGTATAGCTGCGTCATACAAAGCCAAACCCATCATTTCTTGTGATGAAGTGTTAGTTTTACTATTTTCTGCGCTGAAATTGCTTTTGGTGAATCTGTGATTGTCCCTATCATATGCAATGCTATACATGGTTGCTCTACTGGAACCTGTATCCACAATTAACACCACTTATGAGTTATAACAGTTGACGCCACAACTTTTGAAAATATAGATACTTACAAAATGACCCGCCCCAAGAATCCAATAAAAATGAAGGTTTTTGTAGGATTTGGTGAATCCTCTTGTAAGCTTATCGCCTTCACAATATAGAGGCGTTCTATCCAGCTTTAAGAAACTATTAAGTCCTTCCCATCTGAAAATCAGCAAATAAATTACTATTTCATAATCTCAATACTTCTTTTAATTAACTAATATAATTAAAGATTTATAACATGATAAATCAGAAAGGGAATTCTAATTTTACTATGAAAGGAATGAATAGAAAGGTGCAGAAATGTCTTATTACTTGAGTTTTTCAACCCATGCTTCAGTGCCTTTTGTTGAACAAATTACATCAAGCTACAGTAATAAACAAATGGAATGAACATTATTAGCTATACATTTAAAATTAATTAAAATGAGTTTAAGAAAATTAAAGAGTAACTTAATCTCACTTGACCATTATAAACAGTCACGTTTACCCCTTTAGCTAGCAACTCGTCTACCTATATAATTACAAAAACAGAAAAAGGTACTTCAGTCAAAATCAAATGAATTATTATAATAATAATAAAAAAAAATCGAATCTGATCATATTATAAAATATAAAAATTGTGATGAGAAAATGGTAACACCTCATCAATTCTTGGTCTCATAAAATCGCCAACTAGGTTACCGAAAACGTCGTCGGATTGTCCACCCCATCTGTCAGCAATTAACTCCAAATTCATTGGATTACTATAATTTAATGCATTAAAAATAATTAAGATTAGACAAATCTTACGAAACGTTAGTTGGAATAATCTTTAGCTTTTCTTTAATTGCGCCATTCATTACACTATTAATATCTCCATCATCACCAAGACTTGAACTTAAAGAGCTAAGATATCTTATATATCTCTTCGTTGATATTCCATGTGACATTTCTGAAGCTGCTAGTGAAACTGGATCCATCCCAGAATCTAATAGAAAATTGTAAAAGTCCTGCACAATTTAATCAGAGAGCAATTTATTTTTTTTATGAAAAACAAATATTTTAAATTTTTTCAATCAAATATTTAAAATTATTACCACTGAATTGCTACTGCTACTAATAGCTTCCTCAAGTTCAGCCCAAGAACTTTCTGCATCAGCATATTGATTGTTGCTGATTTGCTGCTTAATCTTCTCTGCTATACTATTTAATTAAATAAAAATTTGGATTTAATTATGAGATAATTAAATTAGTCTGATTTGAATATAAGTATATATATATATATATATATAGTTAAATATATACCTGGTTGCTTTCTCTAAACCAGTCCTGTCTAGTCTTGAGACATCTTTTAAAAGAGGACCCCATGAAAGCTAGCACAAAATTGATTATAATAATAGTAAAGACTTTAGCTTTAACTTAAATCCTAAGAACAAGTCAGACTTCACATGAACAATTTCTATTAATTACTGCTTAAACATAACTAATTAAGTGAAAATAAATAAGACAAATACTAACCACAAAGTCTTCTGGGGAGATCCAACTATCACCCAATACCACTCCTATAAGTGGCAAAATAGTAATTATGTTTTTAAATTGCCAAAAAAAAAAAAAGGAAAAGCAAGTCAATTAAATTAATTACCTCCAAGTTTTACATTTAATTTCCTTTCTTCTATAGCTTTAAGAGCTGATAATCCAAGAGTTACTGCAAATTTGCCTCCATAAGACTCTGCAACTATATACAAAGGATTTTGTTGCAGATTCACATTTTTATTAAATAATTCTTGTAATAAAGTAGTTAAATCAGTTGCTGCTTCTTCATCAGTTTTCACAAACAAACTACTGTCTTCCACATAACTGTATCCTGTTCCAACTGGGTTATCCTGCACAAATTAATTAAAATTAAACACTAATTAACTTAATAATTGTTATTAGAGGTTATAAATTTCTACTACCACAAATAAGAGATCAGCCACTTGTAACCATGTTGAATTTCTTGGTTTTAGATTAACACTCAGAGGCCCAATCTCTTCAAAATTTCCTAAACCAACACCAGATGCTCCCTGTAAACAAAAAAATCAGTAAATAAGCTAAAATCACCACAAGCATTGAAACAATGTTTTATATATAAATTTAGTAAATTTAATTTAATATAGTTTAATTACAGGTCCACCCTGCAACCAAAGAATGATTGGCCATGGCTTGGAAGGATTTTCTACTCTGTGAGGACTTTTATAAAGCCACCAAAACATATGAGCTTCTGTAAAAATGGAGCAAAAAAGAAATTAGTAAATCTGATTTGATTGATTAAAGAAGTAGAAAAATTGTATAATTACTTACTTGGTCTAACTTGAACATAACCCCAAGATTCTGATCCATCATCTTGGTGTATTATTCTTGCAGCTTTGACAATGTTTCCATGAAAATGAAACAGAGAAGAACAGAGCAGAATAGAAAGCAGAAGAAAACACAATTTCTCCATCTAAAATGGAGAATTCTGAATACCCAATTCAAGATTCAATAGAATCATATTCATAGTTATACGTATGATTAAAAATGAAAAAAGAATGATGACGCTTTCTTTTTCCTCTATCTTGTTTCTTTCCCCAACAGAAATAACCAAAATATTAAAACTTCTAAAAGAAGGGTCTCTATTATGCATTATACAGAGATGTACTACCAAAATTGACAACCAGAAAGGCAAGTTGTTTAATTAAAGAATTTTATATTTTCACATGTACCAATAAAAATAGTAAATATTTGTTTAAAAATGATATAAAGGAGAATTTGATGGCAGTGGGAGTGACATTATTGTCTATTATATTTCAAAATTTTAATGAAAAATGGTAAAAAAAATTAATAGAATGACAAAATTGTTTTAAAATGATAAAGTAATGTATTTTTTTTAAAGAATTAAAATGGAGAGAGATAGGACATTATTTTTTGGTTCTACTGTTACTCCAGAAAGGGACATGAGCAATTGTTTATCCTTTCTACAAGTATTGCAATAGTAGAAATTCAGAAGTAATTACTTTTTTTCCCCTGTAAGTACAGTATGGAATGGGATGGGATGTGATTCACTGATTCTCATAATGTCAAATTTTTTTTTTTTTAATTCTACCTGGATATATTCACGTAATTAGTGGTGGCCACGGGCCGGGCCGGGCCGGTTCCGGGCCTCGGCCCGCGGGGCCACGGTTCGTCCATCTCTTGAACCGTAACCGGCCCGCCGAACCGGCGGTTCGACGGACCGGCGGTTAAAATGCGGGCCAAAAACCGGCGGTTCGAAACGGTTAAACCGGCGGTTCACCTACGGTTCAAAAAGTGGCGGTTCGGGTTGAGGAAAACCGGCGGGCCGAGGAGGTTGCGGTTAACCGGCGGGCCAAACCCGGTTAACCGCCGGTTTTTTAAATTTTTTCCGAAAAAAAAATGGGATAATTTATTTTTTTTTTCAATTGCAACATCAATGTAATTACTTGAATTCAACATTCAATTTTTTGTGGAATCATATTGTATGAATAATATTTTTTTGCACTTAAAAAATTATTAATAATTGTAATTTTTTTTAATTTAATAGATGAAGAAAAAATGTGTAATTTGTTATTGCAAATATTGAAGAGTACTTATAAATATTGTTTATTTGGATTGAATTGTTGAAGGGTGATGAACATTACTAAAAAAAAATTAATTGAAGGGAAAAAAAATTAATAAGTACTATAAAAAAATTAAATTTAGGGTGAATGAATAACTTACAAATTAAAAATTTATTGCTTGACAAAATCTTACATTGAATTTAGTTGAAGAAGAAATTTGTAATTTGTAATTGTAAATGTTAAAGAGTAATTTTAAAAATTGATTAATTGGATTGAATTGTTGAAGGATGAACATGAATAAAAAAAAATTAATTGAAGAAGAGGAAAAAAAAATAAGTTCAATAAAAAAAATTGTAGACAATAAATGAATAACTTAAAAATAAAAATTTAATTGATTGAGAAAATGTTACATTGAATTTACATACTTAGAAATTGAAATTGTCAAAATAAAAAAAATAGAAATAGAGAAAAAAAATGGAAAAAAAAATTGGGCTTGAGAATAAATTTTTTTTTTGGGAAAAAAAAAATTTATTCGGCCTACGTATTTTCTTTGGCGGAAAAAAAAATCAAAACCCACGTAGTTCTAATGCTTACCTTAATTTTCGGCAGCGAAGGAGGTTTCGGTGACTTCGGAGCTTTCATCGGAACTAGAAGTCCAAATTTCTTGTTTTCGTGAGTCGGCGGCCGCCCAATCGCCGACACACGCTTGAGCTTCTAAATTTTCGGCTCTCAGTTTTGTCCTTTTCTCGGAAAGTAGAAGGCTGCCGACACTAAATGCTTGTTCAATGGGCCACTGTTGAGACCGGTGCCGCCAAAACTTCTTTAGCAATTTTGGCCATAATTGGGAAAGTGTCTTCATGTCTTCCCCACCACTCTAATATATCAAAATTAATTGGATCGGTTGCAGCACCTGAAAATTCAAACTCGGTTGAC
>CANUEY010035362.1:0-13305 GCA_948099555.1 Croton setiger
GAAGAAGTGAGAACAGAATGGGGAATTAGGGATTTGAAATCCCAAATTGAAAACTCAGTTGAGAATAGTCAGTCCAATTGGATGCAAATTGAAAAGAAGAGAAATGAGCTTAACATAATCAAAGTGGGAACGAATGCAGGAGGTTTCTTCACACGTAACAGACTGATTACGTGGAAGAACATAAAGGATGAATAACAGAATGCAACAGAAAGAGGAATGGAGAGGATTCGGTTGTGAGAGTTCGTACGAAGCAATCCAAGAGGAGAGGAGTAAGGACACGTGGAAGGAGGCAGCTGGAGGGAGCTGTATCTGTAAGGAGCACAGTCGAGAACATTAAAGGGAGGCCATTCACGATTCTGAAGGAGGAGGGGGAGGGAAAACTTTTGTTCGGCTGGAAGTCCCATAGTTGATTCTTTTTCTTTTTCGAAAATTTCTGTATTTCCATTCTTTGGTAAAGCTTTTCAATTCTCGTTCAAAATCCGATTTGAAATTGGGAATTGAAATAGCTAGAATTCTCGTTGTTCTGTAAAAAAACGATTCTGGGATTGAACAAAGCTGTAGAAGGAACTGCTGGATTTGGATTTCTATAAAGAATAGTTGGCTTTGATCTGAGGTACCCATTTTGTTACTCTTTTTTATTGTTTTCTTTATTCTTGATTCTGAAATGATAGGAACAGTTTGGGAACCAGACTGAATGCTTGCCGATTCCAGGTTAATTTCTGTTAATGGATTGGAAATTTTTGGATGATGAGTTGAGTTTGTTTTTATTTTATTCAGAATAAAAATTTGTTTTCTCTCCGGTTGCATATGAATTAAATATTTTAGGTCAAGATGCGAAAATAAGATTTGTTATTTGTTTAACTGATGATTCTGGTTTTATTTGTTCATTTGCCATTCTGGATGTTGATCTTTTGAACAATATATTAGTATTATAGGTTAGGATTTAATTTGATTTCATGTTATTTGATCTGTTTCCATTGGTGTTGATGATATGCTTGGTGAACAGTCTGGGTAAGAGTCTGATGTTTTGATCTGATTTTTCTTGAGAAAAGTTGTGGAATAAATTCTGGGTTTGGGTTTATAGTTTAGTTATAAGTCATTCCAGTTTTCTTTATTGGTCATAAAAATGCTGCAGAGAATTATGTTAGTCAGTCCTGTTCATATGTGCTTGAAATGCTTCTTGTACTGGAGTTTATTTTCCTTTTGCATACTGTCTTGATTGGTAAGTGTTAAAATTGCCAAATATGATGTTGTTTTTAAGATCAAGATGTCAATATTGGATTCCAGAAATCTGTGTTCATATCCTTTACTTGCTGTGGTTTGTTGCTTAGAAGGAAGTATGCTTTGGGTTGTTCATTTTTATTTGTTAATAAACATGTAGAGGATTCATTGCCTAGATTTGCATCTCTTCTCCTGGAAAATGTTCATAATTTGCATACACTGTGGATATGGTTTGCCAAAACTTTATTTGGTTATTCAGAGTTCTGATTATTGAATAGTAGCAAGTTTTTGTTATTGACCTTGTTTGAGAAGAGATACTTGTTGAACATAACAGAACCTATTTGCTGATCTTTCTTTTTCTGGTTTGTAATAGAGATTGGAATTTGCTATTTGATTATTTGCTTGTTATAATACAAGCTGAGATCACCTTGGGTATGCTGATTAATTTGTTGTGTTACAAATAGAATTGACAGCAAAAGATTAGGTGCAGCCTGTATGTATTTTATTTTGCTGCTGTTTCTGCATGAATAGATTGAAGTGCTGCCTGAAAAAAAGCTTTATTTGCATACCTAGGATAAGTTTAGCATCATCCATTTATGCATTCTGTTTTGGTTTATATTGAATCTGTTTGGTGTAGATGTTTGATGAGCAAGACTGTTTGTTGTGATATCAGAACAGAAAAGGTAAAAAATTGCATATAGGCCCCCTTCATCTCTTGATTTGTTTCTGCACTATAATGCCACCTGTCTGCTATGCCTGTCTACTATGTTTATCTAGTCTATTCACTTAAATCTCAACATTGCCTGTTATGATTCTTATGAGCTAAAATCAATCTGGATCTAAGTTTATGTATTTTGTTGATGCTATTTAGTTTTGTGATAGTTGCTGGTAGGTGTCTGGAATGCATAATGGGATCTGTTGGTTAATTCTGTTGATGTGTTGAGCATGAGTTGATGTTTAGGATAGGCCCATGATTCAATGCTGCTGGTTTTACACTTATTAAACCTGTTTGTTTTAGCTAGCAAACTGATTGATTGATTGTTTTAAATCTGTGAATTCCAATCTGCTTTGTTTGAACTGCATAAATGAATTGGGGGAATGAACCTGAATAATTTGAGATCTGAAACAAGAGAAGAGATATCATGCAGATGGACAGTTTTGGGAATGTGAGTTAGCATAAGGGCAGTTTTGTTATTATCTTAAAGTTTGAGGATTAAGCTGAAAATTTGTCATGGTTTGCTACTGTTATGTCGAAATTAATTGAGTTATCCAGCATTTAGTTTATTTGGCATGTTTTAGGATGATTGGGATGATTTTCTCGAAAAAAGGGGCATTTTGGTAATTTTGCTAAATTTAAGGGGCCATTTCATAATTTTCATATTTTACTTCCAAAATGTGAAAATTCATTCTACATGTGGAAAATATGAATGGTTTGGAATGTGTGCATGAGTAGTTAATGATTTTGGGCAAAATTGCAATTTTCAGAAGTCCGGGGGGCAAAAATGTAATTTTCCAATTCTTGTTCATTTAATGTTATTTGTTTGTTTGAATGCTTATTTGCTCAAATTGGCTTGGTTATCTCAATTGAATGGATGAATTTCATAATTTTAGGACCAATTTGTAATTTTCTTATTTTTCAAGGATCAATTTGTAATTTTCTATTTTTGTTTTATTTTTTGTAATTTTGGGTTTGGGTTTTATTTTTGGGATAATCAAAGGGTAGAATTGTAATTTAATAGGTATCGGTATGTAATTAGTTTATTTAGGGTTTTATTTTTCCGCACTTTATTTTCCGCAAATTTACCGCTTTATTTGTTTGTGATTGCGCGAACATTAATTATCACCGCTTAGGAACATCGCTTTAGCTTTTTCAAAAATAACCGACTTGACTTAAAACTTGAAAATCAATTTTGGTTAGCGAGGCCGGTTTCTAAAACCGGGCGTTAGTCGAAATTTAATTTCGGCTAACGTACCCAACCTTCTTACCCAGCTTTTGGTTCAAACCATTGCCTTATCCAAATTTTCAAACGGAGTCAATTAAAACAGAGTCATTTTCTTAAATTAATTTGGTTTTTCAAAACCAGTATCCCGACGGGTGGCGACTCTAAAAATAAATTTTAAGACCGACTAGTTCGGCAAATCATCCAAAAATTATTTTATCACTTGCTTTTTCAAAATAAAAAAAAAAATCTTAAATTTTTTCGGTCTAATTTAAATCGGAAAAGTCGTCCGCCCGGTTCGGACCGTCATCACCATGCCATTTGACTGCTTGCTTGTTTCAGTTAGTCCCCAGTTTGTATTTCATGTTATGGATCCAATTCCCTCTTCTCTGTTTTTCCTGTTTTTAGAGTCCAGTGTGCTGCCTGCATGTTTAGGTAAGTAGGGAGTCCAGTTTAGGCTTTTTATGTTTTTGTCTTAGTTTTGATTTTTTGTTCAGGTCTGCCAGTTTGTGTTTTCTATTCATAACCTATGTTTGCCTCCAGTTTCTGTATTCATAAAATTGGTTGTTGGGAATTAGCTCAGGTCAGTGTTGCTGCTTCTGAATTACTGGTTGCAGTGTTGAATGATGTAGTTGGTTATTGGTCTTATGCTGTTACACTGGCCTTAGTTTAATTTCTGTGCCCATTATCAGTTGTTTGACTCTAATCTCTCAATCCTTTTTAATCCTAGTTCTATGTTTCTGCTTGGTGGTTCATGTTTGTCTGGCCTCTTTGTCATAACCCAAATGTTGCTCACTGGTTAATCCTGTTCTGTTTACGAGGCTTGTGTCAGGAAATTTTAGATGTTCTTCAGTCTCGAATCCATGTGTCTTCAGGGATCATAGTCTGCCATGGCATTCTTCATTAATGATGGCCATATGTTGTTAGACAGAATAAACATGCTGGAGGTTATGTTTATGTACAATTATGGTTATTGTTTGTTGGCATCTACTATTTTAATCTCTATAGGTCAGTTTCTGTGTTCATATCTTGCTATACTCTTTCTGTTTCTGTTGATCTAAGTTCAGTCTTAAATCTGTCCCAATAGGCCCCAATAGTTGTCAATGTTATACTTATAGTATAATCATAAATTGTTATTGTTGCTGTGTACTAATTTCTATTATGATTGATAGGATTATATGATAAGGAGATTTTCATGTTGTAGGACTGTTGAAACAGAATAGGGAATGGTAAGGGACTGTTTTAAGAATTTTGAAATTCTGAGGGACTGTTTGGGTAATATGACATGTTTAAGGACCAATTTGATATTTTACCTATTAGGGATCTTTTTGCAAATTAACAAGTATTTATGGACTATCATGTTAAGAAATGCACGTTTCATGGACTGTTTTACTGTATTTGAATGTCTTGGGGCAGATTGGTAATTTTTCATAAAATCAAGGACTTTTTTGTAATTTTCCAAAACTTTAGAGACTTTTCTGTAAATTTTACATGCTTGCTTTAAATATTTATTTTATATGCTTTGGGTATTTTGAGTTCTAAAGAATTTATTTGGGAATTGAAATGGATAGAATGTAATTATTTTAAGACCTTTTTGTAATTATTTTCTCCTAAAATGGAGAAGAACAATTAGGTTTAGATGTGGATGAGTTATATTTCCGCATTTTAATTTTTGCAATTTATTGTTTTCGATGTTTGAATGTGATTTCACAAATGATCTAAAATCGCCAATTAGAAACATCCCTAGCTTAATTAAGCAACGGCTTTTCAATAAAATTAAACTTAAATTTTAGAAATTAAACAAATCTAAGAGTTCGGTGAAACGGCGTTTTAAGTGAAACTTAGATCGGATCTACCTAACCTTAATTTTGTTGTTGATTGTTTTGCAAAAAAGGGTTTCTAATCAATCATCATGGCTACTCTTCGGTTGATTGTATGCTTTGCTAAACATTTATCCAGTTCATAGCTTTGTTATCCTGGTTTTTTGGTTTTTGTTTTCCCTTTTGCAACGATTTTCAACTTTGGAATAGCAATTTCCTTCTTCATTTTTGTGTGCCGGTGGTTTTAGTTGTTCATCATATTTGCAAGTTAGCCTATTGTCTAGCTTTATTGTTTGTTGATGTTAACTATAAAGATTATTGTTTATTATGAAGGATTCAGAGTTTTTAGGTTAGGTTTTTAGGCAAATCTAGCATTTTTTTAATTCTGGATTGCACTGTATTTGGTTGATGTTCATTCAATTTTTCAATTAATGAAACTTATTTCCTGGAATTCAGAGTTTTTATGTTGTTTTTCTCTTAGAGATGATGCCAGCAATAATCGAACACAGCAGATAAAGATGGTGACGAGTTTTGATTTTTTCTTTATGGTACCAAGTAATTGTGATAGTGGAGTTTTTTACATTTTATGTAATTTGGCTTCTAACTTATGGGTAACTAATTACGCATGAGATTTTGTGGATATGAATTAGAGCAGACAAATAGAACTGATGCAATTGGTAATCCGAATAAAGAAGGAGAAGAGTTGCATGTTCTTTGAGCGGAGTGCAGTCTAGACCTTGATTAGTGTGATAGGTGATTTTAATCAAGTGTTGTATTCATCAGAAAAGAAGTGGTTTTCGAGAGGCTTTAAAGATTGTGAGCTGAGTGATGTAACAACATGTAGAAGGGGTGAGGAACTGATTTTTCATAAGTTAAATAGGGGATTTTATGAATTTGAGATGGTTTAATATCTTTCCAGATGTTATAATCCACACTTTGACATGTTCGATAAGTGATCATAGACTCTTTTGCTAGATTATTTTGATAATTCTTGGTTGTTAGATTCTAGTTTTGTTGAGGTGGTTTAAATAAAGTGTCATAAAATTGGTTCATTGCATTTATTGGAAAACTTTTCATTATTAACTAAAATAATGCAAACTTATGGAAGGGATAGGAATAGAGGTAGTAGAATAAGGGGAAATTAAAGAAAATATTATAGAAATCAGAGGTTTCTTTGTCAAATGTGGAAGTGAAGAGATTATGGCAATAGAATTTGGAGTAGGAGGAGGTGTAGTTTCGACAACGGCCAAAGCTTTTTGATTCAAGTATGGTGATCGAAACTCTTAAGTATTTTCATTCTTGTATTAATGACATAAAGCTAATAATTTGTAACACCCTTTAACCCGACTATTTTTAATCGAATTAAATGTGCCACAACATATGTTTCATGGTAACCTAAATACTATTATTCTTTCCACTTCGCTTCCAATTGCACACTCTGATTCTGCTTTTTCTAATGATTTCTATATGTTCGTCTTATCTCCAAACCTATGAATTTCATAACTAAACTCGCTAAGCATTGTGTTTAATGGATACTTCAACTATTTGATATAAATATAACCCTAAACATTGTTCAAACATCATTCATGAAAATATCAGAACATTTAAATACACATAAAACTTTAAAAGTAAATCGTCTACTAATTATAGAATATCATTTTCTATTTGTTTTATTACGTCTACATGTTACTATTTATTTCTTTGCTTCTTTATCTCTTTGACCTGTAACACATACGGTGTTTATGTTTATTTAGCAATACTTTTACCATTTTCAAGTTAAGTTCAATTCATGTTCACTTTCCTTCTTTTCCTTTTAATTCTTGTTACGACATGAATGACTTCTTTCCTTTCATGTATTCTTCCTTATTTGTCATTTCCTATGCATTTATTGACTAATTATCTTTACTTGAAAAATAATGAATAGTGAAAAATACTATATGCATAATAATCCTAGCTTTTGATTTTCTTTGAACCTCTAAATAAGTATGATGATTGTAACAACTTATAACCTACTTATGTCAATAAAACCATGCTATTTTTTTATCATACACATGTCATACTATAAATCGTCTTGGTTACAACCTTTATATCAAATATAACAAGTCTTAAATATAATTTTAGAAGTTATACACCTACAGGCAATCAATATAACAACTACTAACATGCTTATGACTTATCGTAAATTTATTCACTATAACTCTTAAACCAATTATTACATGTCTCATCAATAACTACACAACATATAACATAAATCTATGTAACAAAATTAAACAAATGATGCAAATGTGAGGGAGAGAGATCCTAGGCTTCAGCTGACCGACCCAGGCAAAAAGAGAGGGAACTGACGCCGCAAGTGCTAAACATAAAACTGAGATCATAGATTTGCAATTTAATGATTTGCATACTTAGCAAGTATAAACTAAAACATTATTAAACAAGATAATAAATCACAATTGAAAATCATACATCAAACATGTCGATAACAGACTTATTTCATATGATTACATCTACTTTGCAAGCTGTAACCAATTTAACCACTAATTCCATATAATTCTATAACAACGGAAATATATAACAATATACAAATATCTTTTGACATAGGATTCCATTTATTCTATAAGTCGTAGCTACTATAACCAAAGATACTTTACAATTTCATATAGCAAATACAATTTGGCTGGCCTATAACAAATTCTGTATATAAGACCAAAATTCATCGATCACAAAGATTCAATTTCATATAACAGCCAAAACCTCATATTAACAGTCAAAAACATAACCATATGCAATGCAAATGTCATAAGATTCCATATAATTTTGTTGTGATCTATCGGTCAAGTATTACCCTGGAAATTCCACAGAACAAGTATCCATAGCTATCCAGTAACATATACACCTGAATGATTCATAAGTCAATTTGTATTCATATATTGATCCGAAGATCCATCTGTAACATATAGTGATCCGAAGATCCATTTGTAGCATAATTTAACCCGAAGGTCCATTTGTCAAATCATATAGAAACCCTTAAGTTTCTTTCGAGAAATTTGCAAACATTGGTTACAATTATCACAACGGTCTTACTTAAGTCCTGTAAGAATGCATTGACATGATAGATATCCATTATCACAACATTTTATATAATTCAATGATCGGGCTTCAATACCGGTCCAAACAGTATATATATCTAGTAGCAAATCTCAATAAGTCAATTGGTCGGATTTCAGTACAGAGTCAATGACCAAAATTACAATATTTCAATATTCAATAAATTCAAATGTTCGGGTTTTAGTACCGACCCAAACAGTTCAATAATCATATATTCAAAGCAAATAAGTCAATTGACCGGGCTTCAATACTCGTCCAACAGTTCTGTAAGCATACAATATCAATTTCACATAAATCAAGTGACCGGAGTTCCATACCGGTCCAAACAGTTCAATTATCAAATAAATCAAGCAAACTATTCAGTTGATCGGCTCTAGTACCGATCCAAACAGTTCATTTATCATATAATTTCAATATCAAATAAATCATTTAATCAGGCTTCCATACTGGTCCGAACAAATTAAATATTATAAAATAATTCGTCATTTATTAACAAATCATTTTAAACAATACAAATAAGTAAGTTTACACTTACCTTAAAGTTTACACTTACACTCGATGCTCCTATATTGCATAACATAAAAAAAATATTCAAATTATCATATAAATAATTCACATATGCTATAATCCATGATTAAACATTTATCTCTGTTAATTAATTTAATTTCATTACCAAATAATATTATTTCCTTTGAATTTTAACTTAAATCACATATTTTCTATATTAAAATCATTTAAAAACACTATAAAAATTAATTATCAAACTTAATTTATCAAATATGAATCATATTTAACATTAATTATATTTATCAAACTTAATTTATTAGACAATTTGTCCAATCATATAAAAATGAATTCAATTTAAACAAAAAAAGACTCAATTGAATAGTTTTTCAAAGTTTTCTGGGTTTAATTGAACTCTGGCAGCAAGTTCTGGGGTCAAATTATAATTTTCAGAACTTAATTTGGGAAGGAGGGGTGAAATTGAAACATTTTAAACTTTCCAGGGGTATAATTGTAATGAGGTAGTAAGTTTAGGGGGAAAATATAATTATTTAAATTAAAAACAGACAGAAGGACTAAATTGTAATGTGGCAGAAACTTCAGGAGTCAAAATATAATTTTCAGAAATTAAATCAGACAAGACTAAATTGAAAATAATTAAAATTTTACTAGAAGTACTGAATTGCATTAAATTATAAACTTTAGGGGTTAAAATGTAATTTTAACAAATTCAGGTACTCATGAGGTATTTTTAATCAAAACGCAGCCTTTGTTGCCGTTTTGATCTTCTTCAACCTCCAGCCTCCAGATTTTGCTCGAAAATCCTGCTTGTGGACCCTACTTTCAGGCGATTTTCCAGTGGTTTTTCGACGAATTTCCGGCCGTTTCTCACCACCAATCTCTTCCCAGTAACACCCTTTAAAGATCTCTAAGCCCCAAATTCAGCCATGCAAGCTAGATTTTCTTCTTTTTCTCTCTCTTTCCCCATTCTCGATTACTGTTTTTCAAAATTCTAGTTTTGCTTCCTTACTATTTTCTTCAATTCCCTCTGTTTCCAGCCTTTCTTCTTCTTCTCTATCACTCCTAATCTTCTCTAATACATCTTAGGATTACATAAAAACCATAAAATTAAAGTTTTCTTCCCATTTCTTCTCCTTTCTTTCTCTTTTCTTTCTTTTCTCTCTTTTCTCTTTATTTCTCTCTTTTCTGTTTTTCCTTCGACCCTTTCTGTTTTCTTGCCTCTTCCACCTCTTCACCTCTTCATTTAGGTCCTTAGTCACTCACAAATCAAAACACCTTTACACCTCCTACTTAGTTTTCAGTTAAAAACTCATAATTATCTCACTAACCTAAATTACCATTTTCTTCATTTTTGTTTCTTTCATTTCTGCCACTAAATCAATATATTTCCTCCCTTTCCTTACATTTTAAACCTTAAAATAATATTTAAAAACAATATTTAAAATTTCGGCGAAATCGGGTCCGAAAAATATTCGTGGCCCAATTGGCACCCGAAACCAACTCCGAAACCTCGGCGATGCCGATAGAGCCAAAATTGTACGAGGTCATCATAATTTTAGAGTTTGAAAACATAAAATGTCAAATTCATTTTTTTTAAATTTTTCGCATTTCTGACGTTTTATTGGTCGCGTGAGCAAAAACCCTAAACAGGCCTCGTTTACGTAGACCGATTGTAAACAAACCTAAAACTTAACTTATTCACATTGTTTACTTAATTTAATAAAATATTTAAATCATTAATTTTTTTAATAAATAAGAAACTTTAATTTGAAATTATACTTATGCGATAAGTTATGTAAAATTTCACTTTATGTTAATAATATCGTCATGCTTGACGCTTAATTTGGTTAGATATGTTAGAACGATTACTAAGATAAGATTTATACCTTCCTTAACATGTTATGAGTTGACATATAAAATTTCATTCACAAATACTTTATTTTGCCTCATGAAAATGCTAAGGAGATCAAGATAATTTCCTCTCATGAAAATGCTAAGGGATCAAGATAATTTCCTCTCCTATTTCTTAGTACATTAGGGATGAATAGTATCAAAAAATAGGGGAAAATATTCTTTTTATCCTAATATTGATTTTAAGATTTCTTATCTAATAATAATGAAAAGGTAAAAGTTTTTTTTCAAAATACTTTAGGTAAGGTAGGTTAAAAATTCAATAGAGTGTTAACTAAGTTATGGAACTCGGTACAATTTACGTTCAACTAACTTCCTTTTTACTTTCATGGCTTCTAACCAACCAAAATTGTGTTCTCATGCATTCAAGTTCAATTTTAGTATTAATATCCAAATAGGTATATTTGAGAAATTACAAATGAATAGTGTTTTACCTATTTTGAATCTATATGTGTATTTTAAAAAAGTGAACATCTAAAGGTCCCTTGGTACGTAAAGAAGTGTTTATACTCTTTTTATTCAATTTATCTCATTTACATTCAAATCAATTTATTTTATAAATTTTTACTCAAAATTTAGATTGTAATCTCACTTTTGAATTTTGGCAACATATATCACAAACCAATTGCACTTCCGTATCAACACTCATATATCTAGGGGTGAGCAGAGTTCGGTTAGAACCGAAATCAAACCAAAAACGAACTGAAATTTTGATATTTTTCTGTTTTTCGGTTTTTCAGTTCGGTTAACCGAAAAAATCGATTCGGTTATCACTTCTGAAATTTTCGGTTATTTCAGTTAACCGAAAAACCGAATTTCAATACCTAAAATGGAGTCGTTTTGGAAATCCCTTTTTTTTCCTCCTCTCTTTCTTCTTTCTGCTTCAGTTTCGGTTTGGTTAACTGATTTGCACAACTTTTTCATAACAGGTTTTCAAAAATTCGATTAACCGGTCGGTTATTTAGTTTCATTTTCGGTTAACCGAAAATTTCAGTTTCGATTTTCGGTTAACCGAATAAAATTTAGTTTTCGGTTTCGGTTACTCATTTAGTGCATTCGGTTAATCAAAAACCGACCGGTTCGGTTCGATTTCGGTTCTGTTAACCGATTTGCTTAGCCTTACATATATCCACAATTTCAATCAATCAACACACAAATAACACCTCAATATTATCAAAAATACCAAAATACATATAACATAAAGCGTAGATAATATTCAAGAAAGTAAAAATATAGTTTATCAAGAAGTTTAGGTACCAAACCTTATTCTTTTTCCTTGGTTTTGCTTCTTTAAGTACTAAGCTCCTCCCTTTTCCTTTTTTTTTTTTATTTTCTAATTGATTTATTACATGAACATAATTATTTATTTGAAGAACATAAACCCTAGGTAAAGAACAACATTAATAACAACATATAACTTCATTCGAATGCTTATTTCTTCTTAATCTAACATTTGTAATGCTCCTAATGCTTTTATCTTTTATATTTCACCATCTTCTTTCAAACTTCTACATACTATCATCCTTCTCTAATCATTTCTTAATAACTAACATGAAAACATGATTAAATAATAAGTAAAGAATGTTACCTTAAGCTTTTAATCAATTCCTTCGAGCAAAATCACCTTAGAATTTTACTTGAAATAAAAATTCTCCCTTAGTTTTCCTCGGTGGTGGGTGGCACAATTGAGAGGAAGATGGTGAGTTTTTTGCTTCTTAATTCTACTTCTCTACACAATTTTATGTTCATTTCTTCCTTTTATATTTTTAATTTATTTTTGGTTTATTTATTTTTTAATCCAATGGCTTAAATTTAGGCAACCTAAAACAATGGCAAGGATTTGACAAGATAACAATACCAAATTTCTTTTTGCTATTTGGTTTTCCATTTTTTCATAGTCACAAAATATCCACATTTGTTGAAATGACCATTTTGCCATTCGTAGAGATTTTCTTTTTCGATAACTTTTTATATGTGTGTTTTCAGGAAAAACTAAGGAGCAGTATCGATAGACACTATGACCTGATTAACTTTGATAACACACTTCCGAAGTCGGATATGGGCACTATTCAGAACCTCCAACACTTGTTTTGAGTTTTACATAAATGTCCTTTGACTTTTAAGAAAATCTCATTTAGGTCTTCTTGGGGTCTTATGCGTTTCTTTCTTTGTAACTCATTGTGTAGTACTTCAAATTTAATAATTCTTATTCCAAATAAAACTAGACATCTGCGACTACACTATGTTAAAATTTTAGATTTTTTTTAGCTACACAGAATATTTGCTTGCACATTTTGTTTGACCCTTTTGTACTGTCCGGAGGCAGTTTGTACATTGTCTACTATTTTGGTCATGAATTAATCCATATAAATCCAATTAAAGTGATTCTAATTTTAATTTTAGATAATACATAAAGGAACAACTTTTATATTTTGTACTTTTACAAATTAAGTCATCTAAGGGTCTGAAATCTATGTTAAATTCTTAGGTTCTGCATAAAACCTTCATGTGTATAGGTTCTATTTAAACAATTATACCTCATTATGTCTGAGGAATTTACCAAAACTTATTTTCATGGATATTTTAGACATATTGAGCTACGAATTTCATTTTTTACACTTCTTCAAATTATTTCTCTAATATGGTCTAATAATTTTTCGAAATCAACTAATCTTTCATTCCTTATGTAACAACCTCTACTTATACTCTTATGTCATAAAACATGTAAATTTTTTTTATAACATATATAACATGTAGCTATCACTCTTTAAACATGTTAA